>VWYK01055338.1:4692-25743 GCA_013399775.1 Semnornis frantzii
GGGTGGGGGTGGGGCAGAATTAGAAGAAAAGTGGTTAATGGAGTTATTCAGCAGAGAGGAGAAGCCAGAGCTGCTAGCCCAAGACCCTGTGCCTCGTGACACCAACTGCCCACTCGAGACACCCTCTTATCTTCTTTGTTTTGGTTTCTTATTCCTAAACATTGCAGCAAGCCTATGAGTGAAGTAGACATCATCACTGTTTTTCCTTCACAGCCTATAGTATAATTTTTCTCTGTTAAAATATTCCAATTAGCTCAAACCAGCACACTGTTTTATTTATTGGTAATGCTATTAAGAATGTCATTCAGCTAGTGAAGAAAAAAAGCTACTTTCTCTGACTTTGTAGCTTACTATCAAACAGGACAAAGGATGGAAAGATTCAGGTCCTAAGAAGTTGTCATATGTCTACTGTGATAAGTTAGAAGATCTGATTAATAAAAAACCTGTTTACTTTGATGAGTTGCAGAGTTAGGCATCTCTGTACTGCTCTGCTTTTGTAAGTACACATAATAAATTATTTACCAAATGGATAATTTTGTGTATTAAACAGTAAAAATTGGTAGGATGTAGAGATGCCATTTTTGGAAAGCTGTGGTAAAGGCTTCTGTCACTGTACTGCGTCTGTGTAAATCCAAAGTCGGAAACAGCCAAACACACTGTCCTGTCATAGAATACAAATGTGTGGGGCAGGAGGGGTAATTTAAGGCGGTACTACCTGGTAAGTGTGAGACTTGTAATTTAATTTCATACACTTTAAATGTACCTTTAAATGTATTTACCTTGATCTGAATAATTTAGTTTGGAATTTAAAAAAATAAAGTGTGTTTTTTAACTTATGCTTAAGTTCTCTTTATAAGAACCATTTGAATCTCTTTTGCTCAGCATCTGAGACCTCAGGGACTCACCACTTCAAACAGGTCTTCTTTAGTACACATTTTGAAAACTGTTGTGATATGAATTAAGCTGGTTCACTGCTCACTAAAGTCCAAGCTACAACCCTTGTAGAGCTCATGTGACTGCCTCTGATTTCAGTCCTGGACTCAAGGGCAACATTTCATCCAAAGCAATTATAGCAAGACGCGAGAGTCGAGATTAAAACTGCCACAATCTCTGGCTTTTGGGATGGTACAAATGCACTGAGTAAGAGTGGTGAGACTCTGGAAGAGGTTGCCCAGGGAGGTTGTGGATGGCTCTTCCCTGGGAACATTCAAAGCCAGGCTGGATGAGGCCTTGAGCAGCTCAGACTAGTTGAAAGGCATCTGTGTCCATCGTGGGGAGCTTGGAGTAGATGATTCATAAACTCCCTTCCAACCTAAGGTGTTCCATGGTTCTGCTTAAATCAGAGAATTAGCTCTGTCTGAAATAACATAAAAAGGTCTTTGTAATCTCATTAGCGTAGACTCCTTTGGTATACACAATAATCAGTAATTTAATAACTTCTTTCTGAATAGCTTCACTAATTTATTTTTCTTTATGGTTTAAACAGTTCTCAGATCTAAAGTACATAAATTATGGTTCTAATGGTGACTTCCAGGCAGATTAAGGGAGACACTTCAGTCTATATATTATAAAACTACGATTTATAGAGAGCAATTATACATCTCCTGAAAGAAATCACAGGATACATCAGCTGTCAGCCAGCAATAGATCTGCATTATAGTATTTCATAAATCCATAAAAAATTTCTAATGATTGCTACGACCTTGGACAAAATAGCACAGATGGAGGCAAGAAACTGACTGTTGGCCATAGAGGAAACTCAGCAACATTACTTTTGCTAAATGTTTATTTCTTATATCGGTGCTTTCAAGTTTATGATAACCTGCTTAACATATCTATTACAAAACATGTTCAGATAGAGCTTTTCAAGTATTATTTAACCCCTACAGTTACATCGTTAATGGTTTTCATGCTAACTAGTCTTCGGAGAAAACAAAAGATAACATTCTTGGAGATGGACTCATGTCTGCTAAAATAAAAAAAAATAAAAATTACGAGACAGATGAATAGAAAAGAAGTGTGGATAAACTGCATTGTTGTGCCTCAAATTGGATAACTAGCTTAAAGATCCAAGCCCAAATAATACCTGCTCAGTTAAGATCAGGAGGATGGGGCCAGTCTTTTTTTAGTGGTGTCCAGTGACAGGACAAGAGGGAACAGGAACAAACTTGAACATAGGAAGTTCCATCTAAACTTGAGGAGGAAATTCCGTACTGTGAAGGTAGTAGGGCACTGGCACAGGCTGCCTAGAGAGGTGGTGGAGTCTCTGTCTCTCGAGTCATTCAAAACCTGCTTCAGGTTACCCTGTGCAACCCTGCTCTAAGCGAACCTGCTCTGGCAGAGGGGTTGGCCCAGATGACCTCCAGAGGTCCCTTCCAACTCATATCACTCTGTGATGTGTTTTTTTTTCCCTTATCAGCTCCTGACTGCAGCCCTAACAGTTTTGATTTTTTTTTCTAAGTTGCTGTCACAGACACCGTTATGCACATTTGCCAGGACTGACCCAGCAACACCTTTCCACGTAGCTCTAATGCAGAGTGTGTGCTCAATTGAAGAGGTGCTGGTCTCCTCATATTAAAGCCTGAAGACAGCTTTCTCTCACAAACCTAACTTTGGCTCCCTACTACCTTTGCCAAACTCAGGTTGCTGAAATGAAAAGTTGGGGTTTGACTGAGAAAGGTTAAATTCAAGCAGGTTAAAATGTAGATTATTGTTTTCTAACCAGATCTTTCTAACTTTTGTGGCTTAAGCCCCAGAAAATATCCAATGACTTGGACATTCCTTTTGCGTATTCACAGGAATGTTGATCTTAAACATTCTTCTCACTTTTGCAGACAATTCCTAGAGCTGACAGGGGAAGTATTTATAGGATTGAAACTTTAAAGATTCCCATTGATTTAGAGTATGTCTTCTGGATTTCAAAGGTACACAGAAACAAACAACACAATTTCTAAAGCTCCATTCTTATGACAACCATTCTGAACATATGAGAAGAGACTGAGGGAGTTGGGACTCTTTGGCTTGGAGAAAACTGAGAGGTGATCTCATGCAAGTTTATAAATATGCAAATGGTTAAGTGCCAGGAGCCTGGAGTCACGCTCTGCTTGGTGTGCCCAGTGACAGCACAAGGGGCAATGTGTGGAAGCTGAGGCATAGGAAGTTCCATGGAAACAAGAGGAGGAATTTTTTCTCTGTGAGGGTGACAGAGCCCTGGAACAGGCTGCCCAGTGGGGTTGTGGAGTCTCCCTCTCTGGAAATATTTAAGACTCACCTGTATGTGTTCCTGTGTGATCTGGTACAGGTGATTCTGCTCTGAAGGAGGGTTGGCCTAGATCATGATCTTTTGAGGTCCCTTCGAGCCCCTGACATTCTGTGACACAACTTTTATTTTTTGTCTGAATTCTAAAACAACTCAACTTTTCTGAAGTCCAGCTGTTTGAATTACAGTTTTGGTAAGCATCCCTACTGTATCACTCACATAAACGCTCTCCAAAATCCTAGCGGATTTTGTGTGCATTACCTGTAGATATCATTGAACCATGTATGTTTTTGTGAAGATAGGATTCAACAACTGTGATTCAAAATTAACTGATCTTCATTTGTATAAATGACCAAATCTACAACTCAGGTGTATACACATGAAAATAGTAATCTGAATTCAGGTATACAGGGAATGTTAATTTCAAACACTAGAATGCACTTTAGAACAGAGTATGACTACATAAGCTAGGTGTGATCTGATGAAGTACCACAGCCAGCAGCCATGTCCGTGGAAAGGACAACAGGATAAGACAGTGACTTAACAATGAATAATGATTACAAATGAGTGAGTAAGCAACAGCATCAGTTCTGCCTATTCAGGAAGTGAAACAGTTTGATTACTAGCAGTAGTAGGATACTAAGACATACAAATTAAAGAAATAAAAGATTCACATTGTAATTGTGAAAACTACCAAATGGTGAAGGAAAATCAAAAAGGAAAGGAAAATTCAGCAGGCAAAAATTGGCAACATTTGAAGCAAGTTTATTTGACAAAACAAAAATACACAGGAGCACACAAACTATAAACGAAGATGCAAGAAATTATGGCATGGGGCAAAGTCTCTAACAAGACATACAAAGGAAGCAGGAAAATGATTTCCTCTACTACATTTCCAGTATTTTGTAAAATAATTAATTAAAATAATGTGTGGGTGGGAGCTCAGAATCCATTTCTACTAAATGAGCAAATTCTTAACTGATTGGGCACCTCAGTTGCTGAAACTTGATCAGTTCTTTACTTGCAATTGTTTGAGTGGCCGTATACTGAAACTATCATCACCTCATTACAGTTTCAGGCTTCAGACAATTGATGTAACTATGACTACTTAATGTACTTACCTTAAACAGCAATAAAAAGGATGCAGACACTTTTCTATATATATGTGTGTGTATATTTCAATTAACAGTTGCTTACAACATCCAGTTTTTAATCACACACATCTTGACCTATGCAGCTTGATGGAATTGGAAAGCCTGTCCTACATGTACAGAACCTTCATCTCGTGACTTTGTTATTATGTGTCTATCTCCAGCATCAGTGTAAAAGCTTTTATTAGATCTCCTAGGAGAAGTACTGGCCTTACTGCCAGGTTTTCCCTCAAAGCACTATCATTCCTCAACCCCTTATGGTTTTATTCAGAGATGTATGACATGTGGCTGCTTTTCCCCCTGTGTTGGTGTTTCAGGTTTTTTTATTGTGAGTGTATACTAAAAGGGATACAACTGCTACTTTTTTTTTGCAATCAGATATGTAACACCAAACTTGAATTATTTCTTTTGTGTTCTTCATCAAATAAGTTCATTGAAATGCAGCGCTTAACCTACAAAACATTAAGAAACCAGATACACTTTAGATACAAGATATATATATATATATATATGTATGTATGTATGCAAGAAAATATTTCCCTGTTCAAATATTAAATTGAGAAATTGAGATCTCTCCAGATGGGTGGAAAGAAACTAAAATTGTTCTCTCTTCTGTTATGAATCCTGGTGAAATTTGGTCCATAAGTAGCACTGAGAACTCCTGGAATGAAGAATGAGAACTTTGACAGGAAGGAGGGCTCAGGATTTGGGAGTCTAAGACAGTGCCTAGTTTTGCCACCTGGCAGGATGTGGGGTGAAACAGAGACTATTGACAAGATAGGGCCCAGACAAAGTAACACCCTCACCACTAGGCCTTCCCTGCAAGTCCTCTGATATCCTCAGGGAGGTGCTGTTGCTATTACCCAAGGACATCATACAACGCAAATTGCAAGGATGCAGTTCTGGATACTTTCCCCACCCACATCCGTTTCCTTTGCTTGAAATCTTGGCCCCCAAGGCCTTGTTCCCCTGCCCTGTACAGTGCGAGCACTCCATATCTGACCCCAGCACAGAGCATGGTCGGTCTAGAGCGAAAATGCTCTTTCAGTCTTTGGCATCCTGTATCACCCAGTGACTACAGTTACAGTAGTGACTGAGCTGAAAATCTTGAACTTATTTGACTGTCTCAGAGCAGCACGACTAAAATGCCATAGCACCAAATGCTTAGAGTGGTTATCTGATTTCTTCTACCAGTACTGGGGAGAGAAACATTGCCAGTTGCTTCTGTGTCTCAGACAGGTGGGATGGACGACATGCATGCATATATTTCATTTTGACTGAAAAGAAAACAATTATCTTAAGCTAGAGGCACCCATTATAAATGTGTCTAAATTTAAACAAAATAAATACTGAACTAATTTAGAAATATCTCAAGTTGTGAAGTAAAAAAGTCCATCTGTAATATGGTATTACACTGACCCAGTCCTGTCTACTGTGGGAACAGACATGGTGGTGAAAACTGCTAGAGTTACCTTCTTCACGCACACTTCCCTTCTCACAGTGCGTATGCAGTACAAAGTACTGAACAGAGAATGAGACAGACCAAAAAAAAATCAGTTTTGTGTTAGTTATACAAAATCCTATTCTAAATTTTACAATAGTTGCACATTGACTTTTTTCTTTAGTGCTTTCGCTATTTAAATTGTATTTAAAACCATCTGCCAGCAAAGGATTTAAATGCAATTACTGAAATAATCTTGATTTAAATTTGTTTTCTATTGAACAAATGATGACACTACGTAGCAATATGAAGACGTTTAATTTAATTAATAAAAACATAAAGCCAAATGTTTACAGAGGTTTATTTTTGTAGTATTTTTCTAATACTGACAGTGGCAGGAAATTAGAAATATTTTTTACCTAATTATTTAAATATTTCTTTGATTTTTTTAATTTCTCATTAATTAAATAGCTTTTAACAAATCAAATGCAGTGTTTTGTTGTTAACAGAGACCCTAAGGACACATATGTAATGTTAGACAGTCACCAAAAACAAGTAGCAGCCTGGATCACTTTAAAAGATGACCTCTGGAGGTCCCTTCCAACCCAAACCCTTCTATGATTCTATGACTGTGAGCTTTTGAAAAGCTGTTTTTTATAAACTTGCCCTATCTTAAATCACTGAACTAGTTTCTTTGATCTGTTCTAGTGGGAGGTGTCCCTGCCTATGGTGGGGCGTTGGAACTAAGTATCTTTGAGTTCCTTACCAACCTAAACCGTTCTGTGATTCTGTGACCTTCCAGCATTGAAACAAACCTGCCCATGGCAATTAAACTGACTGACTGCCATTGTTCTACTTTGATGAAGCTGACAGTCCTACAAGGGTTTTTTTTAATCCCCACCCTTGTTTAATCTGTTCTTCTACAGGAACAGTATGGTAAACCAAACTTCTTGTGACTGCATCTCCATCCAGCTCTTATTTATGTAAGCTGGAGAACAGTGAAGGGCAAAAGGACCTGGGAGTCCTAGTGGATGGAAGGTTGACCATGAGCCAGCAATGTGCTCTGGTGGCCAAGAAAGCCAATGCCATTCTGGGGTGGGTTAGTAGGTCGAGAGAGGTTCTCCTGCCCCTCTGCTCTGCTCTGCTGAGGCTGGATCTGGAATATTGTGTCCCGTTCTGAGTGCCCCAGATCAAGAAGGACCTTGGGGAACTGCCTGAGAGAATCCAGGGCAGAGCCACAAAGATGATGAAGGGAATGGAACAGCTTCTTTATGAGGAGAGACTGAAGGACCTGGGGCTCTATTTTGGAGAGGTGACCTCAGCAATGGTTATCAATATGTGCAGAGTGAGTGGCAGGAGGCTGGAGCCAGGCTCTGCTGGGTGATGCTCAATGACAGCACAAGGGGCACTGGTAGAAGCTGAGGCATAGGAATTTTCATGTAAACACAGGGAGGAAATTTTTCCCTGTGATGGTGACAGAGCCCTGGCACAGGCTGCCCAGGGGGTCTGTGGAGTCTCCCTCTCTGGAGGTACTCAAGACCTGGTTGGATGTGTTCCTGTGTGATCTGGCTGGATGTGTTCCTGTGTGATCTGGCTGGATGTGTTCCTGTGTGACCTGGTCTAGGAGATCTTGCTCTGGCAGGAGGGTTGGACTGGATGAGCTTTGGAGGTCCCTTCCAGCCCCTGACACTGTGATTCTGTGAAGTCTTTCAGAGAACAGTGAAATTGTTTGCTTGGATTCCTTCTACACTATTCTATCATATCAGCCTACTTTTAGTGTGAAATATCAGATTTCAGTGTACCAGGAACATAATTCAGACTCCTGGTCCACTTTCTGACTTTAATTTGACAGGAGTAGCTTGTGTTAAGTTTTAATCTATGTCCATCATTGATATATGGTAAATACTAAATGCAGTATGAGGAATAAAGTATTCTTAGAGACAGAGGTGATTTTCTTCTGCTTCAATGGAGATTTAGATCCTGATTGAAAAATATAAATATATCCTTCTCCAGCTATATTTCTAATTAGTGTTACTCTCAATAACAGCCTTTCTGAAGCCACTAGTTAGAGAATCCAGAGACATTTTATATAGGGGAGGTTGAAATAGTTTCAACTGTACAATAAACTTGCCATTATTAATGATTTATTTTAGCTATAGGGCCAGAAAGGCACATACATTTTACTGACATTTTATATGTTACATTTGAAAGGACTTATAATGGTAATCAGCATTTCGTGTTATCAGATTCTGTATTTCTCTTGCTCTTTGGTGGAGGAAGAACAAAGCATGCGATGCACATTGCAAAGTATTTCCACGAGAAATAAATTGATTCTCTTTTGAATGAGCAAAAAACAGGTGTTAGAAAAGGAGGTTTTTGCAGGTTTTTTTCCATGAGGGGAAGGCATTGCAATCAAACTAAGACAACTATGTGAGATTTTATGTGCTCCTGACTGTAGGTTTAGAAGGAGGCATCTCATTCAGCGGAGGTCACCTGGATGCCTGCTGCCAATTGTAAGAACAGGGGTTACATAAACACCTCTGAGACATCCAAATAGTCACATTCATTTTAGTTCTATTTCTCCATGAGTAAAATGGAAACTTATCCTTTAATAATCTTGTTCAACAGACACTGACAATGTTTAGTTAGACTCCTACTGGATAGCTTCAGCTTTTACTACAGTTTCAGTGCCTCTGTGAGTTGTGTGACAGATTTAGCTGTTTGCACCTCCACCCTCTCAGTTTGAGTTTATCAAAGCATACGAGAAGCAGCATGAGTAAGCACCCAGGATCACAAGTTTCCACTTTCAAACAGTATGCAAAACCAGGACCTGTGGTACCCAATGCACAGAAAGCCATTCTCTGTTACTGAGGCAGAGGATGCCATAGAACTACAGAGAAAATATTGTCAGACTCCTCGAGTCTACAACGTGAACACCATTTACAAATCAAAGGTAAATAAATTGGTATTTGAAAGTCTTTCCATCCTCCAGCCTTCAACTTTTACTCCTCCTTGTCCCATGGCTTTGCTACAAGCACTGGCAGCGTGATTGCCAAGTTCCAGCAGTTCCAGTACGGCGCAATATAAGCTTACCTGCAGGTGTTCTCACACACACTCTATCACTGAATAAATCACTGATGACTCCAGAAATCAGAAAGAAGGACTCTGTAGAGGTGCTATAACATGATGTTTTAGAAGCAGGCAAACCAGTATAAAAACATTTGAATGGAAATGTTTTTACACCACAGTGGCAAGGGTTTTTTAATAAGTAATTAAATGATACATTATTAAGATTTTAAATTCAGTCTGGCAAAATTAGCCATTTCTAGGCTTTAAAAATACATTCCAGGTGAAGTGCCCTGTTTTCAACATGCCTCAAATATACATCCTGAAGAACTAGGGGAAACCCCTTCCTTCACACATACAACTATTGCACATGCCCCCTTGGAGCTGTTGGTGTTGTACTGCATGTCCTGGAACCAGACAAGGAGCCATGTAGGAAAGGTAAAATCACAACATGGCACCTCTTGTCAAGCTGGGCGGGGGTCTTCCAGTACATAGCACAGAAGTGGGTGTAAACACAGGGCCAGTAGGATAGCAGCTGGATCACCATTGCAAGTTCTGCAGTGAATAGCAGAGGTACTGTGCTGTTTGAGGCTAACTGCGGTATGTTCATAAGAGAAATTAAATCACTAGTTATAAAAAGAAAATAATGATGACATCTATATCATTCATTGGTTTGCTGAAAGAGGTAAAAAAGCCAAAAAGTAAACAATTTGTCCCACTTTGTTCTGGGACACTGCTTCCTTTGGCTTCTGCTCCGCTCCACTTTAATACCTTCCACTAACCTTGGTTAACCAGGAACCATGTAAGCTTTGCCAGTTCTTTTGGTTTCTCCCTGGGAAGGAAGAGAGACTCTGAGCCCCTTCTGGGCAGTCTCTTTGTCTGGGAAGGAATTTAGATTTCTGTGTTATTTCTAAGCTGTATGTAACTGTAAATACTTGTAAATGCATTGTGTATATATGCTTGTGGTCAGACCTGAGTGGGGATTTGGCAGAACCACTGGAATCTGTGTTGTTTTCCACATTGTTAGAAAATAAAATTATGTGCCTCTAGGGTTTGTAGGCAGCGTGTCTTCGTACACAAGCCTTTAATTGAAAACTACCTATGCCTAGGGTATATAACTTGATTTGAAAAGTCCTGTTTCAGTTAAAATGAAGCACTTTGCTATTTTCCTTTTCTGATTACATTAATATACTTCCCTTCAAGTAAAAAGAGTTTTCCACCAGTGAAATTTCATCTTCTTTGTAGAGACTGAGATTGCTTCGATTTGACCAGAGGCCTCTGTTATGAAAACACCACTGTTCTGCATGTGTTTGATTAAATTTTCCTATATATTTTAGTTTTTTTAGGTTTCCCTATATATTCTATCTGTATTAAAATCACCACCCGTGTTACTGATAGCACAAAACATAAAGATACGACAGATAGGATATGAGTAAAAATCCAGAGAGGAAATGAACCTTACCCCAGAACTGCAACTAAGAGAATATCAAAGCCCTGATCTGCATGGTCAAACTGAAGAAATCCCAACAGATGGAAAATCTTTCTCCTAATAACCAACCTAAATTTCCTCTTCTCTAATTTCAAACCATTGCCCCATCCTCCCTCAGGCATTGGAAGGTCGCTGTTAGGTCTCCCTGGAGCCTATGACACTGGGATTCATTCTAGCCACAAATCTTTCCATAACATATCCCACAAAAAAGTTCAGAGGTAAACAGAATGAATAAGTACTAACTTTGACACAAAGTTCTCAGAAAAACACCAGAACTGCAGCAGAGAAGCCTGAATCATTTCAGTGGAGGTACCTGATTCCTTCCTTAATAAACTCCTGAAGCACTCTAATCCTTCAGTGTTTGTGATCTGAGGACATTTGGAAAACAAAGCCAGAACATAACAATTGTCTTCATGCCGTAATAGCGGAAGGAAAGTAATATACATGTGTTAGTAGATACATGTTTCCAACCACTCAATCTCAAAGATGCTATTGGAAACACTAATCATGCAGGACCCAAAAAGGAATAAAAGCCATCTCCCTTCACGTTTTCCCTCCAGAAGCTCTCCATGAGCATGTCAAGACAGACCACACATCCTTCTGGCCTGTAACAGCCAATCTTACAGCTCCTTTTACTCTGAAGAGTAGATGCAGACATTCAAATTGGATAAAAAGCTCAGTGCAGCATTTGGACATGTCACCAGTCTTTTAGAAGTCACTACAAGTGTCCACCTGCCAAGGAGAGGGGCAAGAGGACACAGTTGTTGGGGATGTCCTTTGGAAATACCCTGGCACTTGGGTAGCCACACGATTCTGATCCGTGGGCCCAGGTGACCATGGTGAGGCTCAAGACCAACTGCAAGGTCCTGCACCGGGGCTAGAACAATCCTTATTATCAGTACAGGCTCGGGAATGAGGTGACTGAAAGCTGCCTGTGGAAAAGGACATAGGAGTTCTGGTGGATAAGCCTGAGATGAGCCTGCAGCCCAGAGGGCCAGTGGCATCCCAGGCTGCATCAAACAAAGTGTGGCCAGCAGGTCCACTTTGCTCTGCTCCAGTGAGACCTCATCTGCAGTGCTGCATCCAGCTCTGGAGCCCTCAGCCCAGGCAGGACATAGACCTGGTAGAGCAGAGCCAGAGGAGGCCAGGGAAGTGATCAGGAGTTTGGAGCAGTTCTGCTCTGAGGACAGGTTGAGGGAGCTGGGGGTGCTCAGCCTGAAGCAGACCCCAGGGACACCCAATAGCAGCCTCTCAGGGCCTGAAGGGGCTACAAGAAGGCTGCAGAGGGACTGCTTTTTCCAAAGGCCTGCAGTGATAGGACAAGGGGCAATGGTTTGTAAGTTAGAGAAGGGGAAATTTAAGTTGGACAGTAGGAGGAAGCTTTTCACTGTGAGGATGGTGGAACACTGGAACAGGTTGGCCAGGGGGATGGTTGGAGCCCACCCCTGGAGGTAGTCAAGGTGAGGCTGGACAGGGCTCTGGCAACCTGATCTAGTGGAGGGTGTCCCTGCTCACTGCAAGGGAACTTGGGCTAGGTGACCTTTGGGGGTCCTTCCAACCCAAACCATTCTTTGAGTTTAAGAACAAGGTTACTGAATTTGCTTAAATTGTATTACTGGGTTGCCATTAGTGCACCATGGCCAACACATAAATAAGATTAAGTAACTAAGGAAAGTTATGCAAGAGGAAATGACATGGTGGTATAAAAAATTCTCTGAGGTAGAAATTTACAGAAATTATATTGCAAAACCAGTTTTGTAAGTAAAATAGTGATGCTCATCTCAACTATGCCAATAGAGAGCAATGTTCTTAAGTGACTGTCTGAAAAAACACTGAATTTTAGACCTATTCTGTCCTGAATTCAGTGAAAAATGCTTTTGATGTCAATGCAGAGAACAGCCCTGCTGCCCTCAATATCCAGTTTTAGTGTGGGGTTTTTTCCCCTTGGAGAACATAGATTAGAAATAGTTGAGGATATAAAATTGAAATAGTTACAGCAAATTAACTGACCATTTCTTGTGCTTACTTCTTTTTGATTTAGAGAAAAAGGCAATGGATCTGTAGTGTTGTTATAGCAATTTTCAACCCTTCCAGCTGCTGTGCCACACATTCTAATTCAAATGTGTAGAGACAGAAATTAATGCTGGCAACACAGAGTATCATAAACAGCCACAAGGAAAAACAATAAATAGTTTTGCCTCATCACATTTTAAAGGCAACAATAACTTTTTGAAGAGTTATTAACTAGACAGCTAAGGTTAAAGGCAGAATGGAAACCAACTGAGTCAGCAATGTGAGTGCAGCCCAGACAGCGACTGTGTGCTGGGCTGCAGCAAGAGCAGTGTGGGCAGCAGGGCAAGGGAGGGGATTCTGCCCCTTGGCTCTGCTCTCCTCAGACCCCACCTGCAGTCCTGGGGGCAGTTCTGGAGCCCCCGGCACAGGAAGGACATGGAAGTGTTGGAGTGGGTCCAGAGGAGGCCACCAAGATGCTGAGAGGGCTGCAGCAGCTCTGCTGTGAGGACAGGCTGAGAGAGTTTGGGCTCTGCAGCCTGTAGAGGAGAAGGGTTCCAGGAGAGCTTGGAGTGGCCTTGCAGGATCTGAAGGGGGCTACAGGAGGGCTGGGGAGTGACTATTTATAAGGTCTTGCAATGCCAAGACAAGGGGCAATGGGTTTGAAGTGGCAGAGGGGAGATTGAAACTGGTTGTTAGGGAGAAGTTGTTTGCAGTGAGGGTGGTGAGACACTGGCACAGGTTGCCCAGGGAGGTGTTCAAGGCCAGGTTGGATAAGGCCTTGAGTGAACTGTTCTAGTGGGAGGTGTCCCTGCCTGTGGCACAGGGGAGTTGGGACTGGTTGAGCTTTGAGATCCCTTCCAACCTAAACCATTCTGTGATTCTATAAAGACAACATTTGAAACCAGATATTTTTAATTATATGAAGCATTGCTTACAAGAGATAATTTGGCACAATTGCATAGAGGTTTAAAACCAAAGTTTGGACCACAAAGAAGGTCTGACCTGTGAAAATTTATAGCTCAAACAAAATTTGAAATTTAACAGGTAGGAGTGAGTTTGCAAAGCAATAAACTTCAATAACACCCTTCTGAGAAAAGTAAAATGTTAAAGTGAGTAACTATAGTGGAAAGCTGGAAAAAAAAAAAGTATACTCAAAGAATAATCCATCTAACACTACGCCTTCTTCCAGAGACCAAAACAACACTGAATTTCACCCATACTCATCCAGAGGCTTGGTGTCCATCATTTCTGACTTTCAGATTGCTGAAGTAATGTATTTATTATACACTCAAGAAATGCACATGCTATTTTTCTCAGTAAACTATTCTTTTATATTTAATGTGTTTAGAATACAGAATATTTAGAAAGCAAAATGTTAGAAATAACATTTCTACTCCAAAAATCACTTTAGATTGTATTTTCATACAAAGGCTAAGGCAACCAAGTAAACTCTTGTAACAAAAAGTGCCTTAAACTAATAGGACCTGAAAACAGCTGGGGATAAAAATACATTTTCACATTTGACCATGGTTAAAAAGAACACACCACAGGAAGCAGAGGTTTTACTTTAAAATGTGCATATATTAAATATTACAGAATGTTTCATTAGCAGTAGTGATACTGCAATGATATCTGCAGTATCCCTCGTGGTCAGGGTCACAACTGTCATCAATTGTTAAGAGATTCTGCATTTTTTACCAGTTTCTTTCCTTGCTCTGCATAGAAAAAGTTAAGCAATTAGAAGAGCATTTGAAACTTCTTTGGTAAATAAGGGGTTATATTTTCTGGGTGGGGTGGTATAGAATATAAAGCACCACAAAGAACAAATCATCCTTTCTCTTCTGCGATGTACATAACCTATGAATGCTTTCATGGGTCTTTCACTGCTCTGGACACACTGGGTCAATGGGGTGAGGCCAATGGCTTGAGCTTTACAAGGCCAAGTGCTGGATCCTGCACCTGAGTCGCAATCACCCTGTGCAACATTTTAGGCTTGGAACAGAGTGTCCAGAAAGCTGCCTGAAGAACAGGACCTGGGGTTGGGGGTTGGTAGCTGGCTCAGCATGAGCCAATGGTGTGCTCTGGTGGCCGTGAAGGGCACTGGAATTCTGCCTTGTACCAGAAATAGTGGCCAGTAGGGTTAGGGAATTGATTGTCCACCTGTACTCATGAGGCTGAGCCTCAAATACTGCGCTCAGTTTTGGGCCCCTCACTACAAGTGAGGTGCTGGAGCATGTCTAAAGAAGGGCAACAAAGCTGGTGAACAGTCTAGAGCACAAGTCTCATGAGGTCACTGGGTGGTTTAGCTTGGGGAAAAGGAGGATGAGGTGAGACATCATTTCTCTCTACAGCTATCCGAAAGGAGGTTGTAGCAAGGTTAGCATCAGTTCTAACTAACAAGTGATAGGATATGAGGAAGTGACCTCAAGCTGCACCAGGAGAGATTTAGGTTGGTTTTTAGGAAAAGATTCTTCACAGAAAGGATTGTAAAGCACTGGAGCAGGCTGCCCAGGGAAGCAGTTGACTCATCGTCCCTAGAGGTATTTAAAAGATGTGGTGCTTAGGGATGTGGATTAGTGCTGACCTAGCAGTATTGGGTTAATGATTGGACTTGATGTTATTGACATTCTCTTCCAACCAAAATGATTCTGTGATTCTATGGATGCTATAAGTGGCAGCATTAGAGCACCCTAATGGCTAAACTAACCCACGGTCAAGAAAACTTCACCTCCCTGAAAGTAGAATGCATGCAGTTGTACAAAGCAGAGGCCTATGGTTCAGAACTACTGCAAGTTCTCTGATGGTTCCAGGAGTTAAATTTAGTCTCAAAGTTGAGTAAAATTCTGTAGAAGTAGGTGTAAATTTTAACTATTAGTTTAATTGTGCATACAACCTTGGGGGAAAGCTATAAAGATCTCTTTTGGGGGAAGCTACTTGTTGAGAGGCCTGAGAAACAGTGGAATCTATTCATGGAAACTGCAACAGTTTTCATTTAGTACTGCACAATGCAGCAGAAATGGATTTAAAAGCTTCACTATGGGCATGGTCTACACAACTTGGCCTTGTGAGGGCCACTAGTGCTTCAGTTCCTGGTGATGCACAATGCTAGTGCAGCATCTTAGTATGTTGACTGCATGTGCTGTGGTTTACCACACTTTCAAAAAACACTTGTAACCCTAATAAGACCATCTCAAAAGCTGTGGAACAACAGTAGTTATTTCATTGGTAATTTCAACAGTAAAGTTAATTTGCATGGAGATCATACATGACAAAAACGGGCAAGAAATTTGCATCCCACTTCCCTCGCACATGAGACTCAATCTTCTCAAATTAGTGCTGGCTTGCAGAATCTTGTTAGAGTTTGAAAATGTTCATTGACTCACTGCAGAGCAAGATGCTGGCCTTCAGAATGTTCATGGGCAGATACTGCTGTGATGCTGAGCTTTGGCACTGGCTGTACCACTTGCAGCTTGTCTAATTGTTAGCTGCAAATTATAACTCTCAGGGACAAAACTACTTGGTGAGACCACAGTTGTGTGTGGAACCAGAGGGAAAGCAGCACCATTTTAAAAGCACCTGAAGGGTAAGCAAGTGCAGTAGGTTTTACAGCAGTTTCAACTAAAATCAGGAGGTGATTTTCCAAGGAAATTGTGAACAACATCTGCTATCCATCCTGGCTACCACAGACACAATGAACTGGGCAGCTATGAGTTATGAACAAATAATGGATTCCAGTGCAAGCATAGCAGAAAAGCTATGTGATAGTTTTGGGTATATCAGGGGATAGCTGCCACTCAAACCCAGATATAATAGGGATAGCTGTGGAATTTGATTGGTGTAGAGAGCTATCTCCCCCCAGCCTGGGTGAATATTCACTAACAGCAGTTCGGAGTGCTGCTGTGTTTAAAGGTCCCTTCTGCTGCCACTAATCAGGTACAGCAAAATAAAATATTCAATCCAATTTTAAAATATGATATATAGAGACACAAATAAATACTAGTTATACAATGGAAATTCCTCAGCAGGTCCACCTGTCCATCTCAATTGCCTTTGCAGTTTAAAGTCAGTGCTATTTCCTGTCACCTATCAAGTGCTTTATAAAATGGTGTTGACCACTAGAGCTGAGATCAGCTTTGCCAGAGTCACAGATGTTTCCACTCCCTTTGGTATGCATGTAATAGGCTACAAAACTGTTAAATGAGTTACTTACCATCTAGTGATGGAAAGCTATAGTCTCTGCATCTCTTTTTTTTTTTCTCTTTTTTTATAAGGACATTTCCCATAAGCTCTCCTGAGTGTGTGCAGTTGCTCACCGTTGCTGTGTGTTAAAGCCACAAACAGCAGCTCTCACAGAAAGATGTCTTAACATACACATTTCTACTATTTTTTAATCTCTGAATCTGCTACTTGTTATATATGCCTGTTCACACACTATTTTAAAGCAGGGAGCCAATTTACTGTTTTAGTTTTATGTTTGGATATATTCCTGAATATGTAGCACACCCTTAGAATCAATAGGAGGAAACAGATATGAAAGAAAATCGCAATTTCATGGGTGAACAGCCACTGAGTGACAGGAATACAGAAATTACTGAGAACCATCTATTCCATTTCCATGGAAACATTGCCCTTTTACGTTCATGCATGGAACAACAAATTTGTAAAGCTCTTCACTGCCTGTGTATTCACTGGGTAAAAACACGCTTATGAATATTGCAGTTCTCTAATTAGTTTGGTATTGTTCAGATAACCAATTGTGTGAACACTGAACTCTTGCCCAAACCCATTAACTGTTTGAAAACAATCCACTCATTCTCTTCCACATTTCTTCCCATCCAGCTCTTTTTTCATTAGTATTTAATGGAATTCCTTTTTTTTTAATTAGCTTTAACAATTCCTCAAACTATCCAGATTGTATTAATGGCCATATTGTGCTTGGCTGATTAAAGATCTGCCCAAATGTTCTCAGTGTTGTGGAGACAAAGGTTGTACAACATTTCTGAGACTTTGGGGTAAGATAGTCTGTGTAAATCCTGTTTCAGTTTAATTTCATCGTGTGTTATTACTCCTTAGTGTAAATACAGTTCCACTATTATTTTTCTAAACTGCAAATAGGAAGAGAACGCTCTACAGAGCTAGTCCCAGCCCCCCTAACGTGAACTTGGATTTGACTGGATCATGAAAGGGTGTGAGTAGAGAAGTGCAATGCGTTTCATTTGGCCTGACTGATCACAGCAATTGCTTTCTACTTAATGCTGCAAGGACTGCTAAATGAGAGGTACTTACCACACGCGACATAGTGTAACTAAATTATTTGAACTAAATAATACATATAAAAGAGATGGATATTTTATTTTTAGAACCATAGAATGGTTTGGGTTGGCAGGGACCTTAAAGCTCATCCAGTGCCAACCCCCCTGTGCCATAGGCAGGGACACCTCCCCCTAGGCCAGGTTGCTCAGGGGCTCATCCAGCTTGGCCTTGAACCCCTCCAGCGAGGGAGCATCCACAGCCTCCCTGGGCAGCCTGTGCCAGTGTCTCACCATATACATGCACATATACAACACAGTTATTTTGGAGAAGGAATGGATAATTCAAAATATCTAGTTCAGAATTTATAAAAGGCACTAATATCTTAACTGCAGATCCTGTTTTGAAGTACTTTAGGGAGAGATTAATGTTGGAAAAACTCATCCCTTGAAGAGTCTGCATTTTACATTATCACACATCATTCTGAGTTACAGGTACCCCAGCTCTCAGCAGTTGCTTGGGGGTACTACCCAAGTTTGTGGTATTTTGCACTTTCTTGATCCTGAGTGAAATGACACCTGTAAATGTACATAACCCTAAAGCTTCACTGCTTGTCTGATTCATTTCTACCAATGTGAGAAGCACACATAAGGTGGAGATTCAGAACATGATGGGAATAACAAATGTCCAGCAATTAATGACCACCAGACACCATTATTTCTACTTCTTAGCCTCCAGAATTGTCTCCCTGGGGGTGTAAGATCCCATTCCATATGTGTGTACAGTTGTGCGTGCAATACAATTAGATGTTGCTGTTCATCCTTTCAAAGAATAGAGAACAGTCTGAAAACTACTGTATGGGGGGAAAAAAAAAATTCTTGTCCAAGTTCACAGCAGTTACAGAGCACCAGAGTTCACCATGGTTTACCACTGCAATCACAAAGGAAGAGACAAACCTAAATTTCAAGGTCATCCTTAATCCTTCTCCACCAATGTTAACATTTATACAATGTATGGTTTACTGAATTTTATAGTAAAGAGGAAAGGCAGGTTATTAGATTTTTCATAGTATCTCACATATTCATTCTTTCACTACTTTTTCATGTCCAGTAAGAAATTTGAGAATTTCTCACTAGCTCTTGCACTTTGGCTTGCTCAGGAGGGACTAAAATCAGTAAACAGAAGGTTGCATCCATGCTGTGACCACCTTAAACAAGCCTCACTAAGAAGCTTACTCAGAATATAATTTTTGTAATTGTTTGGGATTTTTTTTTTTTTCTGACAGTTTTAAGAAAAGTGATAGGAATGCATGGGACAGAGTATTAGAGCAACTGAATGTGAAAAGGGGAGAAAGTGTTTGATGTTACCTCCTGGTTAGCAGCAGCTAGTTCTTCTTCCAGTGCAGAGACTCTTTCTAAAGAAACCCTCAGTCGTTCCCTCACCTAGAAGAAAAACCAAAATATGTGCAGTAACGTAATCTCTGTCAGGCTTTCAAGTTCATACCATCTACCATAAGCACTGCTGTATGCACTACCAGTCCCTTTGCAGGCATGTGTGCTGCACCCTTCCATGAGACACGCTGTGGAGTAAACATTTAACCTCACTACAGGTAGACCTAACCCGTGAAAACCTGTCGAATGTTAACTGCTGTCCTGCTGCTCCGTGGTTTGGCTGTAAGTTTGTAGGATACACAGCAAATGCAAATACTCTAAGACCCTCTAAGACACTCTAAGGAAAGAGAAATAGAATGTTGTTTACAGGCATCTTTTGCAACAGATAAGGAAAACAAAGTATTTCATAGAGTCACAGAATGTTAGGGGTTTGGAGGCCCCTTCAGAGATCATTGAGTCCAACTCTTTTGCCAAAGCAGGATCACCTAGGGCAGGCTGCACAGGAATGAATCCAGGAAGGTTTTTAGTCTCCAGAGAAGGAGACTCACAGTTTCTCTGGGTAGCCTGGTCCAGTGCTCTGGCACCTTCACCATAAAGAAATGTCTCCTCGTGTTGAGGTGAAATCTCCTGTGTTCTACTTGTCCACGGTGTCCCTTGCCTAATTGTTTGGCACCACCGAAAAGAGCCTGGCACCTGCATGTTGACACCTACCCCTGAGATATTTATAGACATTGATCAGATTCCCTCTCAGCCTTCCCTTCTCCAGACTAAACAGCCCCAGGTCTCCCACTCTCTCTGCATAGGGAAGATGCTCAAGTGTCCCAGTCATCCTTGTGGCTCTCCATTGGACTCCCTCCAGCAGGTTCCTGTCTCGCCTGAATGGGGAGCCCAAAACGGGACACAGTGATCCAGGTGTAGTCTCACCAGGGCAGAGTAGAGGGGGAGGAGAACTTCCCTGGACCTGCTGGCCACACTTTTCTTAATGCATTCCAGGATGCCATTGGCCTTCTTGGCCATGAGGGCACATTGCTGTCCCTGGAATAATTTGCTGCCCAGTAGGACTCCATGGAGCTGCTTTCCATCAGGATGACCTCTGGTTCACACTGGTGCCTGGTGTTATTCCTCCTTATTTGCAGATGTTCTAAGTCTGCTTCATGCAAGATAACAGCTCTTTTGATATTAACTGAATGTGACAAATTCACTGAAAAAATAGGTTGAAGTATTAGCTTTAGGCACACATTGGGTTGTTTGTTATATCATCTTGCAGTGTGTTAGGGTTTTGCAAAGAAATCACACACAAGATATCTTCTCATAAGCAGAAAAGACTGCTGTTTGTATCAGTTTTACAGGTGATCTGTTCTGTTCCAAGGATGTCTATGATATACTTAACTATTTCTATCACTGCTGTAATTATTACTAAATATTGTTACTAAGTAGTACAAATACTAAATAAATAATGTCTATTAAGGCATATGCAGTGTTGAGTGTTCTGGCTCAGCATTAGACAACTTAAACTGGCAAGGTAGTCGCCAGGCTCCCAATAGGACCAAAGGCAAATAAGACCTGAAGTGATCTTTGGTGCTGTGTATAGGTGAGACTCTCTCTTGACTATAAAGGGACTTTGCGACAGTAACTCTCCTAATTGCTTAACTTCATGGGGCATCTCATATTAAATGACTAACTTGGCTAGCCAGTCAGCACTCAGGATCTATCTCTATACACATTCCAGCAGCACTGCAGCAAAGCTGTGAGCTCATGATCCAAGGACGTTCAAGGCTGTTAGCAATGCTTGTAGGGAAAAGTTAGCATATTCCGAAGTTAGCGTAGACCAAGAGATGTAGCTTGAAAGCAAAGCAAAGCAAACTCCTTTCTTTCATGTACAATGCAACATGGTACATATTTGTGTACTTAAAACTGTTTTCACACCCTCGACATATCCAGGAGACCCTCGAAAAGTTTGTGTATATCCCAATGCTTTCTTTTTTTTTTTT
>VWYK01055338.1:25789-48729 GCA_013399775.1 Semnornis frantzii
TCTTTTAACCTAATAGATATTACCTTTTCTTACATATTTATTTTTCATTAATACTGGCAGAAATTCTGCAAATAAACTCACTTCCAAGAATGCCTTAGACTTTGGTAGATGAAAATCATTGAGCTAAACTAGAACATAGGAAAGGAACACTGAAGAAAGAACAATATTCACTCTCTGTAACAAATGCAAATACAGTTGTTTATGAAGTGCTGTGAGGTTTTGCTCCTCTTAATATGCATCATCTGCTTCATTAAAAGAAAGAAAAAATGAAACTGGGTTTTATGTATTCACATAAATTATTAGAGCACTCTTGAGTCACCTTAGGTTTACCATACACTAAACAATATTGCTAGCCTAACAGAACAAACACCGCAAAGGGTGGGCTCAAAGGAGCAAAAGTGAAGTGAGTTGAAGAGTGTTAATGTATAACAAATAGGAAGACATTCTCAAGACTAGAAAGAATCTTCAGGTTTTTAGCCCAATTTATGATGTTTGAATTTCTCTCTATTCCTTCATGGAATAAATCAGAAAGAATTCAACTGTTAATGTTCCCAAAGACGCAGTCAGTAACTGTTCCTGTTCCTAACCTGATGCAAACGAAGTTTAAACCATCCTGAAATGGCAGTGACTGAGTCATCTCTCAGTGATAAGACTGAAAATTACTACAAATGCTTGTGACCGTTTTAACTATTTTCATACAACAGAACATATGCAATGGAGCCCCGAATGTTTCTGCTACTTACTGACTTCTTTTACTCTTTGCCTTTAAGGACGCAGGTGAAAATCCTTTCTCATAAAGCTTTCTTTCCAAAATGAACGAAAGCATCCTCATAAAGCTTCAGATTCATTGCAGTACATAAACTATCACCACAGTCTTTTCAAAGGAATTTTTTAGTACTCAATTACAGCACACTTGGAAAATGTAAAATTAATTGGAAATATTATATTTACTGATTCTAATTCATTCATAATTTCCATCTAATTCTATTTTTCATTAAAAATAATTAGCTTCACAGCAAATACATAATGCATCAATTATTCTGGCTGTAACTGAAAAACTTTGATTGTTGAAGCAGCTGAGAACATTCCCTACCCCACATGCCTTTCACTTTTTCTATTTTCCAAATCATATTCCAGTTGAAAGCCAGTACTACTTCCCTAGTTCTTCTACCAGCTTCCAAGGGCTGTTTGATGACCTCTTTGCATAAGCAGAGGGTCAGAAAGCTTCAGGTAGTGAGTCCACTGGCACATTTTTCTTCTCTCTCTCCTCCTACCCTACTCTCTGCCTTCCCAGAAGGTCCCCCAAGTCCTCCACAGTTTCCAAAACTCTCTTTCTGCATCCTGCTGCTCTTCTCATCACCATTCCCATCCTTCACTACATCTCTCAGTCAGCAAAGTCCATGTCCTGCCCGTGGGGAGTGTAGTCCTCTCTAAGAAGCCTGACCTCAGTCCCTACCCAGAGTGGCAGCTGGTAGACAGCAACTCCTTGATAGCAGTTTCAGCTTAGATGTACAAACTACATGGCCAAATGACAATCACCTTTCTGGCTTCAGTCCTCTTGACTGTAAGCACTGCTGAGAGACAAGGCGATTGAGAGAAAGCTCCCAGGGTGGCAGTCCTTAATGGCTGAAAGGAAACACAGAGAGCTGACAGCTTCAATTCTCCTAAGCTTCCTGAGACCTCCATATGTATTCAAGCCTAAGTGTCTTAGGAACGGCAATGTGTGTTTAAAGAAGAAAACATTTAACAGTGACTTTCCTCCCAGATTGAGCTAGAACTTGCAAACCATCTAGGCCACATTACTGGGGAAGACACGGCTCCAAGTGCAGCTGCAATCAGAAAAAATTCCTTCACCTTTACACACTGTAGAACTGAATCCTAGCAGGTGTTACACGGACATTTTTATGTGACATTTCAGGAAAAAAAACGAAAGCAGGTAGAGAATGAATATATTTAATCTGAATATCAAGCTATTGTATTTAAATCCTTTTTAAAAATTCTTAGCCTATTAATCAGTAACAGAGTAGCAAGACACTGAGCAACAGCTGAAAGCTGTTTCCGTGCCTTGACTTCCCTCCCTTCTATGCACACAATCAATGCACTGCCTTTATAAAATGAGCTAGCCCAAATTGCAGCCTCATGGCCCTTATTTGTTCTCTGAATATAGGGCTGTTAAAGGAACTGAAAGCAACTCTGTCTTGGCACGGAAGATATCTTTTTCCCTCTCATCTGACCGAGAAACAACTAATTCAGTTTCACATTTGCCACGGTGACTTTGGAAAGGCTGCAACTAATGCTTCACGTTCAGCCCCATGGACAGAATTGTTAAAGTTGAGGGAAACCTCTGATTCTGCAAGTGAAAAAGAGAACCGCTACAGCAGCACTCTGATGTGAAGGATAAATCTTCTCTGCTTTACAGCCCAGCAGCTGCAATGTTATTTCTCACTTGAAATTTTGTTCTCAGCCTTCAAATGATTCCAAAATAAACTCAAGGAAGAACACAAAAGCTGAGTAAAGATTTCAGGTTTGACCATTCACATTCCAGGAAACAATACAGGCTACAAGTGCCACACACATATATGCTGATAGGTATACTCTATTTCACTCTTAGCAATATGTACCAGTTAATATATTGCTTTCCTCAGCTTTCTAAGTCAATATTGAATAACCTTTGGATTGAAATATGGGCCAACAGCTAAAGCCTCTGAAAAGTTGTATACAAATCTATTACAAGGAATTTCGATTGGACTCCATCTTCAAATTTATGTTACAGCATAACAAAAAACCCAGACCCATCTACATTTCTGAGAGATGTAGAAAAGGGTACTGAGCCTGGCACTGTCTTGTTAGAGAACAAGGAGATGGGAAAAAGTGCAGGCACAGGCCAGGCCACGCTTTGAGTGCTGTGTCCAGTTCTGGGCCCTCCAATTCAAGACAGATGTTGAGATGCTGGAAGGTGTGCAGAGAAGGGCAGCAAGGCTGGGGAGGGGCCTGGAGCACAGCCCTGTGAGGAGAGGCTGAGGGAGCTGGGGGTGTGCAGCCTGCACAAGAGGAGGCTCAGGGCAGAGCTCATTGCTCTCTGCAGCTCCCTGAAGGGAGGTTGTGGCCAGCTGGGGCTGGGCTCTGCTGCCAGGCACCCAGCAACAGAACAAGGGGACACAGCCTCAAGCTGTGCCAGGGCAGGTCTAGGCTGGATGTTAGGAGGAAGTTGTTGGCAGAGAGAGTGATTGGCATTGGAATGGGCTGCCCAGGGAGGTGGTGGAGTGCCCATCCCTGGAGGTGTTAAAGACAAGCCTTGACGGGGCACTTTGTGCCATGGTCTGGTTGATTGGCATGGGCTGGGTGCGAGGTTGGGCTGGGTGAGTTTGGAGGTCTCTTCCAACATGGTTGAATCTGTAATTCTATGGTTCTATTGTTAACTGATAATTTGCAGGTTTTCATATGATGAATGCAAATTAATGTTTAGAATATTGCATTGTTTTCTCATTTGTCAAGTCAAAGAAAGTGAGTGAGGAACTAGGTTTTCACAGGAGTCAGTCTTATCTCAGTGAGATTGTTTAACACATACCACTTAAATTTAACAAAGTCTTTCAATGCATTTCTTCTGACCTAGACACTTCGACTAAGTAGGATTTCAGAATGGAAGACTAATCAGATCTCACCTAATCTATCAGAACATGCTATAATATGCAATTTTAAGGGATGGATTCCCACTACAGTGGCACAGACACAGCAGGAAAGGGTTGCAGGCTGAGGGAAGCTTCATTGCTCTCTATAGCTACCTGAAAGGACTTTGTGGAGAGGTTGGTGCCAGTCTCTTCTCACAGCTAATTAGTGATAGAATGAGAGGGAATGGCCTCAAGTTGCAACTGGGTAGCTTTAGGCTGGACATTGGGAAAATATTTTTCCCAGCACGAGTGGTCAGGCACTGGAATGAGCTGCCCAGGAAGGTGGTGGAGTCACCAACTCTGGGTGTGTTTAAAGGCTGTTTGGGTGTGGTGCTTGGGCACATGGTGTAGGGTGCACCTGGTAGAGTAGGACTATCAGATGGACTTGGTGATCCTGAGGGGCTTTTCCCATTTCCCATGTTTCTGTGATTCTGTGTTGGAGGCTGTGACCAACGTGAGCCTGGATATCTGGGCACTGTCCTGAAATCTAACACAGTCAATGTCATGTTGGCAGCACTGATGTTGGTGAAAACTATCACCCATTTTTCCCTGCCTCCTACAAACTACTTCCCGTTTTTTTCCTTGCTGTCAAATTCTTTTTTCATTCTCTCCAGATCTGCACTCCACAAGGAGCTTTTAAAGAACACTTGCACATGCTAGAATTCAAGCACTTTTCTTTGTGAACAAAAGCTCTCCTAGCTACCTGCTATTGAATAAAAGGAAGTGACAATGTTGACATGAATTGATATGCTTTATTTGCAAGAATATTAGGTATACTTTACTGCCATGAATTAATCTTAAGGGAATAGACTATTTTAAAATATTAACCAGGACCATCACACCTGATATTTGCTTGTCTCTGTGAAGAACAGCAGAACATTCTGAAAACGGGCACCAAAAATAGGGGTTTGGAGAAGTTGCTTCAAACAGTTCCTTCTTTCCAAATACATATTTTAGATAGGCAGAGGTGAAGGACCTGTGAACAGTTGCCTCCCAGTAGCAAGGCTGCAAATGATTTCCAACAAGTAACAAACAGCCATCCGACTTCTAAATCTACCTGGACATGCTATATTTAGTGCAATTAGACAAGTGATGCATACAAATTCCAGGCACAGCTTGCACCCCACACAGCAGCCCTTGGGTGCGATATTCTCTCCAAGGACCAAAGAAGACCTTACCCTACGCTTCCAATGAAGGGTTTGCATTGCTACCTCAATTATTGCTATAGAACAGTATAAATAGTATTTTTCCTAGGCTTTGTCCTTCCTGAACTGCAGGTGAGGAACACATACTTCCCAAACGTGAGGAAGATCCTGGCTTGCCCAGGCATGATCCCATGGTCCCTTCCCTCTTCTCAGGGCAGGAGCAGAGTGCAGGCAGAAGACAGAGGGCTTGGAGACAGCCACCTTGAGGGTCCAAGACTTGCCCAGACTCATTCCTCCCAAACAAGGGAAAGCAAGCTCCTGGCTTCACCTAGTCTGGTCAGGTTTGGCAAGGTGCCAATCTGGATAGTGACTCCCTGTGGCCAAGGGGACCACTGCATGCAGGCAAACAATAAACAGGCATTTGCTTTTGCCTGCTCTGCCCTGCCACGTTATGCTCTGCTTTGCCTGCAATGGCTTTCAAGACACTGACAGAACTCCCTTCAAGTGCTTGGGTACTGCCTGATACTATTTTGTGAGTAAATATTCAAAGCCTCTTTGTAAGAAATTCTGTAACTAGATTCTATTAGCAGCATAAAGGAGCCTCCCGAGTCTCCCTCGAAGATGAGTGGCCGCAAGGTTCTCTGTCCTAAAGAGTTAATGTTCGTTATATTAGGTAGTTATTTCTTAAGTGTTCCAGGGTGCCTGTCCCGTCTGTGTACAAGTACCCAAACCCTGTGTTTTGAACACTGTAAATAAGTTTTCTGGTGAGATTTTATGTTAATAACCATGAGGGCAGTGACACACCAGAATAGTGTTTTCCCTGGAGACATTCAGAAGAGGATTAGGCAGGACCCTAAGCAACCTCAAACAGCTGACAATGCTTTGAGCAGGTCAGGCCAGACATCCTCTGGGAGATACAACCTGCATTATTCTCTGAATAATTTCAACACATTTTTCTAGGTGGACTTATGTATACCTTATTTCTGAAGAGTCTGAAACAAATCTAACTTACATTTCTGCCACAGGGAGTACGGCATAGATGACTCACATGCCATAAGGGTTCTTTTGGCACATTTGGCTGTATGAAGTGTTTTTAGCTTTCATTCTTTTTGGAATAAAAATCCCAATAATGCTGACAAAGTGTGGTACAACATGATAGGGCTATGCTATCAGGTACCTGGATGATGTATAAAACACCTCTGATGCAATCTTTCTCCTCTACACACGCTCCCTGCACATGTAGTTTTGAGGCACTTACTAATTCACACACATCGTCTTCTGAGCGTGGAATTTCAGGACATGAACTGGATTTCTGAAGTCATATAAACACTGATCAAGGTGATACCTTACAGCTGCACACAGAAAAGTCATTCCAGCACAGGACAGGTGAGGAATGCAGTGGCACAACTAGATGCAGTCATCACTGGTGCTTTTAATCTTAAATCCACAAGCCCTTTATTATCTCTGACAATGAAGGATCTGTTACTTCAGGTTCATACTTGTAGAGGGTCACTGTGCTTATGTAGCAAATGTTCTGAAACTTAGGAAGTTTTGCTCCCTAAAGCTTTCTAAAGGCAAGTTCCTCTATGTAGTCCTAAACCTCTCATTCTGCCTCTTGGCACTGTTTTTGACATCTGAAGCACCTACGTTGTCTCAGCTCCTTTACACTGCGTGGTTTGTAATCTGAGACACCTCTGCCTTTTTGCAGCAGCCACTTAAAAGCATATCAAACAGGCAACACATTTCACGGTGTCCTCTTTACTTAATGCTACATATAAAACGTGTGGCAGAGGTGAGATTTGCTACTTTTCTCTGGAGACACTCCAAGTATAGGAGACATCGCAAGAGGTAAATGAAAAACTCAGTTGCTCTCCCATGTCACAAGGCACAGACATGTTAAAGAGTACATTTAGTAAGATGTTTTTCTCAATACTCTACCTTTTCATCCAAAGCCTTGTGGTGCTCAAACAGAGATTTCAGAGCTTTGAGGACCTCAACTTCACTGGAAACTCCTGAGGGAGACTGTGCTTGGCGCTTCACCACTGTCATTCTCAGCGACCTTTCGTGTCTTGAGACAAGGCACTCCAAATGCTCCAGCAGCAGCTGTTGGGTTCGATACAAAAGGTTATTATGTTTGTGCACCTAAACGGCACAAAGATTCTAAATATTCAAACTGCATGGCACCAAATGTCTGTTTTATTTGCAACTTCATTGCAGGACAGGCTGCTGGAGTTGTTGACAACAGGTAATGGTTCCAAATAAGATGGAGTTAATAGAAACATAAGAAATCTATTAATCATTTTACTTAGAACTCTACCATGAAAAGTAAGAGACATATTATTTGTGATGGCAATAGATGAGTATTCAAAACCAAGTAGCAATTAGAGACAGTCTAAAACATCCTGCAAAAACACTAAGGAAGTTTATAATTAATGCACTTTAATTATAGCTTTATGAGGTGGGTGTTGGTCTCTTCTCCCAAGTGACTAGTGACAGAACAGGAGGGAATGGCCTCAAGCTGCAGTAGGGGGAGGCATTAGGCTGGACCTTAGGAGGAATTTCTTTTAGTGAAGGAGTTGTCAGGCATTGGAACAGGCTGCTCAGGGAGGTGGCTGAGTCACCAACCCTGAGTGTGTTTAAGGGGCATTTGGATGTGGTGCTTAGGAATATAGGTTGGACTTGGTGGCCCTGAGGGTCTTCTCCAACCTGGATGTTTCTGTGATCCTGTGGTTACCATCCCTGGACATGTTTAAAAGATGTGTAGGAGTGGTGCTTGGGCAACACATGACTTAACGGTGAGCTTTATGGAGTAGGGTTAATGGTTGGACTTGACAATCTTGAAAGTTTTTGTCAATCTAAAGGATTCAATTTTTTTTTTTTTAATTTACACTGCAAGTTACCTCAGATACATAAAAAGTAAACATTGTATTTTAACAAATTTTTAAGACTGCTCAATCTAAATGCCATGGCTAATGGCATTTGTCACTGGCACATGCTCTGAAAGGTACATTGTCTCTGTTGTATTGCTGGCAGGATAAAAGACAAAAAAGTCTAATAAAGAGACATTTCAGGCTATTCTAAACACCTGGAAAACAACCTGTAAATAACCTATCGTTAAACAATATACATGGCAGTTACTTTTCATTATTACTCTGAGGTTAAATGAAAAAATAAAATTATATGTTGATGTACAGAAAATTCCCTGTTTGTCTGCCCTTTCACAGAGATACCCTTGCTGTTCTTACTGTCTGAACTACAAGAGAGTTGCTTAGCTGTCAGACCAGAGCAGGATATCTGAATTCATAAACCACTAAGCATGTTAAATGTCATTGCAACACACAATTAGATCTAAGCCACTGAGCTAAAAATCTGAAAGTTACATGACTAATTGTTTATTATTTCTCCCATGTGGTTCTCAATATAGCTGCTGTTAGTAAAGATCTATATTTATCTGTCATATGTAGTTATTCTACATCACATAGTGGCCTTCATTGAGACACAGATTAATCAATAGAGAGCAGCAAAACCAGAATGTAATCACACACAGAGTCACAGAGTGTCAGGGGCTGGGAGGGACCTCTGAAGCTCAGCCAGCCCAACCCCCTGCCAGAGCAGGATCTCCTACACCAGATCACACAAGAACACATCCAGGTAGGTCTTGAGTATCTCCAGAGAGGAAGACTCCACAACCCCCCATGGCAGCCTGTGCCAGGGCTCTGTCACCCTCACAGGGAAAAAATTCTTCCTCAGGCTCACAGGGAACCTCCTATGCCTCAGCTTCCAGCCAGTGCCCATTGTGCTGGCACTGGGCATCACCCAGCAGAGCCTGGCTCCAGCCTCCTGCCACTCACCTTTACATCTTTATACCCACTGCTGAGGTCACCTCTCAGTCTCCTCCTCTCCCAGCAGCACAGCCCCAGCTCCCTCAGGCTCTCCTCCTAACAGAGCTATTCCATTCCCTTAATCATCTTTGTGGCTCTGTGTTGGACTCTCTCCAGCAGTTCTATTTCCCTCTTGAGCTGTGGGCCCAGAACTGGTCACAGTACTCCAGATGTGACCTCAGCAGGGCAGAGCAGAGGGGCAGGAGAACCTATCTTGACCTACTAACCACAGCCCTTCTAACCTACCCCATGCTGGCATTGCCTGTCCTGCCCACCAGAGCACATTGCTGGGTCATGGGCACCCTCCCACCCACTAGGACCCCCAAATTCTTTTTCCCTTTGCTGCCTTCCAACCTATACTGATCCCTGGGGTTGTTCTTTCCCTGGTGCAAGACTCTTCGCTTGTCCTTGTTGAACTTCATCACATTTCTCTCTCCCCAACTCAGCCTGTCTCAGTCTCTGTGAATGGCATCACAACTCTCTGCTGTGGCAGCCACTGCACCGAGTTTGGTGCCATCAGCAAACTTGCTGCCAGTGCTCTCTGTGCCCTCATCCAGGTCATTGATGAATATATTGAACAGAACCAGTCCCAGCACTGAGCCCTGTAGGATCCCAGCAGCTGCAGTACAGTTGCAATGTATTGCTCCTGTGCAGGAATGATCAGGGTTCGCTGTTACCTTTGCTTCAGAGGTGGTTCTGCTGTTTGGATTGGCAGCTGGTTTGGCCTTACAGTAACCATTACCCAGGAGAACACTTAGCCAGCGATGTTAATATGTTAAGGGTGGTAGTGACTCCATGCAGTTTGATAAAGTCTATTTCTACTGTTTCTGAATCCTGTGCTGGTCAAAAGCAAAGGAGCAATCCATCAGCTTTGCCATCTAACCCCTGCAGGGCTGACAGCACAGGTGGGTGAATTTTTAATTATTTGAGGGAGTCTAAAGTAGACCAAGTAGACCAAGTCCAAAGTAGACTTCGCAACCTCTCTGGGCAGCCTCTGCCAGGGCTTTGGGACCCTTCCAGGCAAGAAGTTGTCCCTTGTGTTGAGCTGGAACCTCCTGTGCTGCAGTTTCCATCCATTGGTCCTTGTCCTATCCCAGGCAGCAGTGAGCAGAGCCTGTCCCCCCCGCCTGACCCCCAGCCCTCAGACAGTTATAAACATTGATTAAATCCTCTCTCAGTCTTCTCTTCTCCAGCCTAAGCAGCCCCAGGTCCCTCAGCCTCTCCCCACCGGGCAGTGCTCAGTCCCCTCAGCATCCTTGCAGCCCTCCCTTGGACTCTCTCCAGTAGGTCCCTGTCCCTCTGAAACTGGGGAGCCCAAAGCTGAAGGCAGCACTCAAGATGAGGTCTCAACAGGGCAGAACAGAGCAGGAGGAGAACCTCCCTGGATCTGCTGGACACACTCTGCTTAATGCCCCCTAGGCTCCCATTGCTCTCTTGCCCACCAGGGCACATTGCTGCCCATGGATGTTCTTCCCCAGCACTCTCAGGTCCCTCTCCACAGGGCTGCTCTCCAGCAGATCCCCTCCCAGCCTGTACTGCTGCAGTTTATTCTTCCTCCCCAGGTGCAGGACTCTGCACTTGTCCTTGCTGAACCTCATTTGGTTCCTCTGTGCCCAGCTCTGTCTGCCCAGGTCTCTCTGAATTGCCTCACAGCCTGCAGCTGTCTCAGCCAAGCCTCCCAGGTTGGTGACTTGCTGAGCAGACTCTGTCTGTCTGTGCCCTCATCAGTGGCATTGATGAAAATGTCGAACAGCACCAGACCCAACACTGATCTCTGGGGGACTCCACTGGTTACAGCTCTGCAGCTGGACCTGGCACCATTGAGCACCACTCTTTGAACTCTCTCTTGTAACCAGTTCCTAATGCACCTCACTGCCTGCTCTTCCATCCAACACTTCCTGAGCTTGCACAGCCGGATGTCATGGGAGATGGTGTCAAAGGCCTTGCTAAGGTCAAGGTAGAGTACATCCACTGCTCTCCCTGACTCTACCCACTCAGTTATGGCATCACAGAATGCTATCAGGCTAGTCAACCCTGATTTCCCCTTGGAAAATCCATGCTGACTACTCCTGATAACCTTCTTTTCTCCCAAGTGCCTTGAGATGCATTAACAGCATCCATCTCAGCCTGCGACGGTGCCTCTTTACAGCCAATGCCTTCGCACTGATGTTGCTAGAAATGTTATCACTAGTGTGTCATCAAAACTGTGTTCTGAAGAAAACAGCTTTGTATCTACAAAATTCTGGTCTTTCCCTGTAAAAGAAGTGTACAGGAGGCTCCAGGAGACATCATGACTACGACAGTGAACTCTGGTAACTAACACAGTGTGTGGCAGCTTAGAGCCTGGCAAGAATATGCACATGGCATGACTGAGTGATAATTTATTAATGGAAATTAATGATAATTTATTAATGAAAATACCACATTTTATTTTTCTCTCTCTTTCCTTCCCTATTATTACTTGACTATATTGTTATATTTTAATAAGCCAAAGTTTCAATTCAGTGGGGTTTGCAGTGAAATGGATGAAGCATTGTGCTAGGCAGTTTTGTGCACTCATGAAAAATTCTGGAAATTTTTGTTGTTTTTTTCTTTTTTTCTGTAAACGATGGCAAATAGATACATGTTCTGTGCAGGAATGAGGGTTAGCAGATCATTAAACAGGTGTGAATATTTCAATTACATCTCTCCATTCAAAACTCTGTGCTGGAAATTGACACTAAGTATTCTTTAGTCTATGTAAATGGTATTCTTAACAGACGTTCCTACTTTCACCTTTACATAGTAAAACAACTTGCACATGTAGCAGCTCCTGAGTTGGAAAGTCTTCAGGCTGCTAGCTGAGATGGTTTCTAACCAAAGACTGCAGTGCCATTCCTAAATTCTTCTTCACAAATTCCATTTGGAGGAAAACTGCTTAGACGTATGAGAGCAATGGAAGAAAAAGCAGTCTCACTTACGTTTTCCATCACATTTCCAAGATTCATCACCTCTAAGAGTTTTATGCTAAATGTGATTATGTGCACCTCCAGGCTAGTACAGAAGTAGATGGAAGGTTTGCCTTTGTAGGCATCTGTGTATTCTGCCCTTCCTGGGACTTCTGGAGTCTGTGGCACCCTGGGCTATAGCTGCACAGAAGAAAGGAGGGAGAAAGACCCTCCCTCAGTCCATTTGTCATGTACATTGTTGGATTTCCTTAGGAGCTCAGTTCCATAACAGATCAGTTAACACAGATAGATGTTATCTGAGCAGCCAAAGTGTTTAGAAAAAGGAGGAAAATAGGAAGAATTACCCAGATCACAGAAGAATGAAATACGGATATAAGAAAACACCCTTGAAGCTAAACCTCTCTGAGCTCTATTCAACATGATCCTTACCAGCCTGACTCTTGTCTAATTGGGGCTAGCCCATCTCTTTCTTACACCTTCCAATGCCCCATAAAACCTCCTTTGTTCCTTTCTTTCAGTTCTCAATTCTGCCTTTGCCCAGACACTTGCATGTGTAAATTAATTTATTCTGAAAACCATTCTGCGCACTATTTGAGACTTTTCAGACGGTGGCTATCACATTCTTGTTCCCAGGCAGAAGGGCAGCTTCTCACTGAAGCAGAATCTGGGAGGTTTGAGGGTGAAACCCTGTCCTCACTCAGCTGCATGGCAAATGACATTTGGTTGCACTTGGACCCAACAGCAGACTGCAATATGTGTGGTAACCTTCCTCTCGTACTTGTTCAGATCAAACCTGAGGCACAAGGGAAAGCCTGGTTTGAAACCTTGCTGTATACCTAAGAGGCAGATGTGTGCAGGCTGATTGGACAGGCCCTGGGTCCTGGGAGGCTCTGAGTCCCTTGCTTTAGAAAGCATTTAAACTGAATGTACTTACCATGCTATACAGAAATCCTGCTATTTCAACACTTCTGACATACACACCTTCATTTCCTCCAGCACCTGGCAGGTCATGTCCTCTTACCCAGCACCTGACAGGTTTCACCTTCTCATTCAAAGGCTAGAATGTTGCCTTCTTATTGAAGATGAGGCAAATGAGGATAAACTGATACACAAGCATATTCCTGCTGCTCCAGACACAGATGATATCCAGAAAAGGTCTGTTGTGTACTTACTCTGGTGTTGTTTCTTTCAGCTTTCAGTTCTGAAATCTCCTCCTCTTTTTCAAGCAGCTGTTCCCTGCATGCATTTAACTCTTTTGTCAGGGCAGCAAATTCCTATGAAATAAAATTATACATGAAGTTACTCAAGAGGTAAGCACTAGAATGGTAAAAATCTATATGCATTCCAGAGTCTGAGGCTTTAAATCATAGCTATAAATTATCAACACAAACTAAAATAGCATCTGTATGCATCAGCATCTATGAAAATCCTTTGAAGTCTAGGTGTATCTAGCAAAAATTGTGGAAAGCAATATGAAAAATACTGATTTAAGTATAGGGGAAAAAAAAAAAAAAGAGATGGTTCATGATGATGGCAACTTCCCCCAAACATAAGCTAGCAAAGCACACCATAAGAGGAACAGAATCAGCCTATTTCATAGCAAATCAGATGGACTACGTTTCACACACAATGAGGTTGAACTCAACTTATGCACTTGGCCAGGGCTCTTGCCTCTCTATCACAGTTGTTTCAATATGGCATGGGAGGGAAAAAAAGATCAGGTACTCATTGATCAAAATCTATCTCAGATTAACATAAGTGGTATGTGTGCTCTGAAAAAAAACTCTTGTTTTTACTTAATGCTTGAATTTAACTATTCAAATGTATTTGGGCATTGGGAAGGTTGTGAGGAGTCAGAACAATATCCATGTCTGTTATTTTGCAGTGAGCTTCCTATGAAACAACATAAAATGGAGTTGGATGTTAACTTTTAGACATGCAGCTAACAGGTTTCCTAAAAAATATGTTTTTCACTTGCCAAAATTGCTATTAAAATGTCTTGATTTTATCATTGCTAGTCTTCAAAAAACATATGCATATTTCTCTATACAAAGGGCAGCCACAGACTGACATTCATGGCAACAATGGAAAGGTTTCACTCCGTAGGTGACAGGCACCACATACGTACTATACTGTAGTCACCACATATAGTAAACTGTAATGGTCATTTTTATCCTTTGCAGAAAAAAAAAAAAAGAAAAGATACAGGTCTCATAAAAACAGTGAGATAAAGGATGAAAAGCCTTTAAAACTTGTGATCATGTGTTGGACAAAACCAGATGTCTTCATAAACACTAACAAAGGTACCTAAATTTTTCAATACTATGTTACTTGTAGTTTGACCAAAATAGTAAGTGCTTCGCCACACCCACAAGCAGCCAGAGTCAAACTGAAGTATTCCTAATTCCTCTCCTCCCTCTCAAAATAAAGCAGTTTAAGGAAAAAGAAAGAAAACCCAGACATGCCCAGGTGGTTTATCTTATCAGTCAGTAGAATGAAGCTAAGGCAAAATCACAAAATCACAGAAGGTTAGAGGTTGGAAGGGCCTGGAAAGATCCAGTCCAAGCTCCCTGCCAGAGCAGGATCTCCTACAGCAGATCACACAGGAACATGCCCAGGAGGGTTTTGAATGTCTCCAGAGGAGACTCCACAACCTCTCTAGGCAGCCCATTCCAGTGTTTTGTCACTCTGTCAGTGAAGAAGTTTTCCCTTTGTGCTCACATGGAACCTCCTCTGCTCCAGCTTGCAGCCACTGCCCCTTGCCCTATCACTGGACATCACTGAGCAGAGCCTGGCTCTGTCCTCCTGACACACTTTAGGTATTTATAAACATGAATGAGGTCACTCCTCAGCCTCCTCCAAGCTCAGAGAGGCTCGGCTCCCTCAGCCTTTCCTCATAAGGGACACATTACACTTCAATTTGCCTGTTTAAACCCAAAGCTAGCAATAACGTCAGAAGGGTTGGTTTGCTGCTCCCCCTGCAACAAAGTGCTGGTCATAGGAGTTTGGTAGCTGTTTGTAGGCTCATTCTGTTTGAATCGAGTTTCTAAATACTTAATGTTGCAGGTTATTATTAATAGTGTCTCAAAGGGTATTCAAAGAAACGACAAGTCGTATTCTGAAAATCAGTAACTAAACTGCATGGGGGTTTTAAGTTTTTCTTTATTTTTCAGCAGCTGAAACTGGATTCACAGTAAATCTCCAGACACAGTAGTAAGGCTTGATATCCAGATGGAGGTGGGTGACAAGGGGTGTCCTTCAGGGGTCTGTACTAGGACCAGTGCTGTTCAATGTCTTCAGTGATACAGACAGTGAGTTTGACTGCACCCTCAGCATATTTGCAGATGATGCCAAGCTGAGTGCTGTGGTTGATGAGACTGAAGGACAAGATGTCATCCAGAGGGAGCTGGACAGACTGAAGAGATGGACTGAGGAGAATCTCATGAGGTTTGATAAAGCAAAGTGCAAGATCCTGTAACTGGGTTGGGGTAATCCTCAATATCAATACAGGCTTCAGGACGATGAGGTTCAGAGCAGCACTGCAGGAAAGGATTGGGGGTTTTGGTGGATGAGCAGCTCAACATGCGCCGACAACATGCACTTGCAGCCCAGAAGGCCAAGGGCATCTTGGGCTGGGTCAAACAAAGTGTGGTCAGCAGATCCAGAGAGATGATTCTGCCTCTGTGCTCTGGTGAGACCTCACCTGGAGTACTGTGTTCTGCTCTAGGGCACTCAACGCGAGAGAGACACAGACCTGCTGCAGCAGATCCAGAGGAGGGCCACAAAGATGATCAGACAGCTGGGAGCACCTCTCCTCTGAAGACAGGCTGAAAGAATCTGGGCTGTTCAGCCTGAAGAAGAGGAGGTTTTACTAGCCCAGAGAAGAGAAGGCTTTACTATGATGCAAAAGCCCTTAACTTGGTTTTGAAAATGAGACGTAAACTTCAAAACTCCTCTCCCACTTTTCCAAAGTATCATTACAACTTCTCCCTGTAGCCCTTACTCTAGGACTTAGAAATTGCCAGTGCAGCAGTGGTATTCTGTCCAGAATGCTGTTATAGGTTAGGGTTATCATGTTCCACACCAAATGAGAATATCATACCCTATCATAACAGAAAGGTAATGATCCAAAGTCAGATTACATCAGAGCTGTGAAGCACAAGAGCACACATACATACATCTTTTTCCTTCATATATCTCTAAGAGAAAGTTGATAGCAGTACAGGGTGGAAACAGTCAGTAACACACACACAGGTCTGCAACACTTTCAGAAACTCACAAAGTCTGTGTAATCTCTGTGGTGCGTCACTATTATTTGTTTCCTCATTTCCGTTCCAGATGGAATAGAAATAGACATCTTGGCATAAGCTTGGGCATCCAGGTGGGTGACAAGGGGTGGGAAGGATGACAAGTAAGTATCATCTGGTGACTTCCAGTTCCCAACTACAGTGAGGCAAAGCACCCTGATAAGATTTTTGTTGTTTTCCTTGGAAACAGGTGGAGATAACAGCTTATAAAATTGAACAACTTTTGGTGTATCAAGGTAAGCCTCCTCTCAGCAGTACAGTTCTTATTGCTTTGGTCAATAGAATCTGAAGTAATGAAGGAATGGAGTTCCTCCTGAGCAGCATGGAGCTTATTCTTAGGGAAGTTGTCAGCTTAAGTTGTCCTTTGCTTCAAAGAAAATCTTTGCTCAAAAATCTCCTCCCAGAGAGTTCCATGTGTAACAGTTTAAGGAAGACAGGGATCTGCTTGAGACAGTCCAGTGGTGGGCTAAAAGGATGCTGAGGGGACTGGAGCACTGCCCTATGAGGAGAGGCTGAGGGACCTGCGGCTGCTTAGTCTGGAGAAGACTGAGAGGGGATTTAATCAATGTTTATAACTATCTGGGGGCTGGGGGTTAGGAGTGGGGGACAGGCTCTGCTCACTGCTCCCTGGGACAGGAAAAGGAGCAATGGATGGAAGCTGCAGCATAGGAGGTTCCAGCTCAACACAAGGGGCAACTTCTTGCCTGGAAGGGTCCCAGAACCCTGGCGCAGGCTGTCCAGGCAGTCTCCTTCTCTGGAGCCTTTCCAGGCCTGTCTGGATGTGTTCTGTGTGCCCTGAGCTGGATTGTCTGGTCCTGCTCTGGCAGGGCGTTGGACTCGATGTGCTCTTTGGGTCTCTTCTCACCCCTGACATCCTGTGAGCCTGTGTCAAAGGTGGCTTCTCAGCCTTAAGGTATCTTCAGCTTACATTCATCATAACTACTGGCATCCACTTTAGCTGGGCTGTGTACATGTTTAGACCTTTGTACCTATGTGCTGGTTTGAGGCTAACTGGAATATTTTAATGGAGAAAATTATAATATAGGCTGTGAAAAGGAAAACAATGGTGATGTCTACTTTACACACAGGCTTGCTGAGATGTTTAAGATAAGAACACAAAACATAGATAAGACACTCTCCCAGAGAGCCTTAGGCTGTCTAGCAGCTTCTTGCTTTTTGTCTTCTCTGCCAAGTAATCTAACTAACCACTTTCCTTCTAAGCCCCCTGGCAGATCCTCCAAACTCATCTTGCACATGAGGCAGACCCTGGGGTAAGGCAGAGGGGTGGGAAGAAGGTGGAAGGGTGGTTGGGCGCCTCTCCTGGGGACTGATTGCTGGCAGGGGAATTGTGTTTCTGTATTCCCTTTACCTTGTCTATCTCTGCAACTATTCCTGTCTGTTATGTATATCTCTGCTTGTACATTGTGCTGAGCTGTGAGTAGAGCTTCAGTCCTTATCTTCCAGCTGGCTGAGTCTGGTCTGGGGGATTTTCATAGTGTGGGGAGTGGGGAACTCCCAAACCATCACAGCCTAACACAGCCCCTTCAAGCCTACTAATTATTCGTTTGCCGGTACTCTGTCACTGTGCTCTTGACTCATCTGCAGCACTCTCAACAGTCACTTCCTTCTACCTCTAGAGCAAAAGTGGCCAAGTATCTCTCTTCACCTGAAATACTGGAGACTGCTCAGTTGTTAAGGCCTTTGACTGCTCTGAATTGAATGATGGCAGCAAGAGGTATTTATTTCCCTGGTGTGTTTACCCAAACCCTTGTACAGTGCAAGCGTCAAAGTAGCATGGAGCTTGCCCTAGAGTTTTACAAATTATTGGTTCTGTCACATCTGCTTTGATGAATTAATAATTAGGATAAAACCACACAATGACTTGTTTTGCAACTCATGATTCCAAAACTGCAGTAAAGCTCATTTCAGATATGCCCTTTCCATCCCACTCATCCCTGAGATGTGACAAGGTAACGCTCCAGGGGACATGCTTCTCCCACAGGTTAGAAGCAAAGCAAAGTGCATTTATGGTTTCACCTGGTTATGTAATAAATAATGTGGTGACAACAACCTCTGCTCATTCAATACCCCCCTAGATACACAGGGATCAGAGGAACACTGTCACCTGGAATTACTGTTTGCAGTGGAAATCTTGCATGGTCAGTCATACTTTGGGAACCCTAAAGGTAGTATCTGTTGCATAAGTAATATGATTTGACAGGCACAACTGCACTCTTAAAGCTTATGTAGAAGTTGTGTGGCTAGAAAGCTAATTAAGAACTGAAGTGAATTAAAACTGCAAGCAGATTATTCAGTTGATTGCACTGTTTTTATACCATACTGTGACATCAGGACACAGACAAATTGTTTTTCATCATAAACACAAGAGCTATTTTTTTTGCCATTTGAACAAAATCCGAGAGCCCATTTAGCTGCTGTTTCACTTTTTGTTTTAATACTCGGGCTGTAACGCCCAGTCTGACTGAAAAACACATGGCTCCAAATGACAGCTCTTCCTTTATCCCTTGCTCATCTTTGAAGAAAGGGCAGAAGCCCTGAAAACAAATCCAACAGAAATTTCTAGCCACCAAGTGGGCTGGTAGGAGCTACAAATGAAAAGAAGTGAAGAACTTCCTTTGGTGGAGGAGCTGAGCTACAGCCAGAGCAAAGGCTGGAGGGTGCCCAGGGGAGCAGGAGGCCATCGGGACAGGCAGGCTGGCAGCACCGCCAGATGTGTCGGCAGCAGGACGCTGAGAGGAGGCACACCGCAGCTCTCTTGCCGTTAAATCTTTGCCTCTAGGGGCCGGCTGCACAAATGCTGCATGCTCTGCTTATTGTTCCTGGGAAAGGCCTGTGAGGTTTATTCTTTATGACCTAATATGTAGGAAACACATATAACTGGTCCCCAAGCTGAGGATATGCCACAGAAACTATGAGACCTCAGAGATGCGGTGCTCAGCTGTTCAGCATCTGTTTACAGTCCAGTGCAGAGAGCCCTTAAGTGAAAATTGTCTCCCATCATCCCCAGAACAAAACAAAAAAATCTATTGAAAGATGGTGAAATTTTATAAGGAAAAAAAAATCCTTAAAATTCTGTTTGAGAGGCACTGGGGATATTCAGCTAAAACTCTCCTCTGAGTTCTCTATCTTTAAACCACCAGTTCATTCTGGGAATGAATGAGTGAACCAATTTCTTCACAAAGACACAAAGGTAAGGCTTCACGATTTTCATTTTGCATTCAATACGAGCTACGCCAGCCAATTTACTTTCCTACAACTGAGACTTAACTCTTTAAAATTAGGGGAAAAAAAAAAAAAAGAGGAACCTTCTTTCTTTTCTTCTTATTCCTCCTTTGGAAATAATGTTGGGAATTCTTCACCACTTAAAGTGACCAAGGATTTATTTCAGTGTTTTTCAGCATAAATGTTTACCTTGTTGACTCCCATTAGTAAAATGAAACACTGATAAGAAGTGACGTTAAGTCACCATTTATCTTCCTACTGCAACAAAAGCTATAATAACTGACATTCTTGGGGTATTCACACTCAGTTTCTCTTCATTGGAAAGCTGCTGGATGGAATCTGATAATTTAAATTTTTCTCCCCATTCCCTCTATTTTTAAATACTTTGATTTGGTGGTCTGAATTATCTGTTGTGTACCCATCCCTAAAATGTGTGCAGGGCTACAGAGCTTCTTCTCCCCCTCTACTCTGCCCTGGTGAGGCCACGTCTGGAACAGTGTGTCCAGTTTGGGGCTTCCCAGTTCAAGAGAGACAGGGACCTGCTGGAGAGTCCAGTGGAGAGCCACGAGGATGAGTGGGGGAGTTGAGCATCCCTCCTATAAAGAGAGACTGAGAGCCCTGGCGCTATTTAGTTTGGAGAGGAGAAGATCGAGAGGATCTGATCAATGTGTACAAATATCTGAGGGGTGGGTGTCAAGTGGAGGAGGCCAAGCTCTTTTTGGTGGTGCACAGCAATAAGAGAAGGAGCAATGGATACAAACTGGAACAGAGAAGGTTTCATCTCAACACGAGGAGAAACTTCTTTACAGTGAGGGTGACAGAGCCCTGGAGAAGGTTGCCCAGAGAGGTTGTGGAGTCTCCTCTGGAGACTTTCCAAGCCTGTCTGGATGTGTTCCTGTGCAGATTGCCCTGGGTGCTTTGGCGGGGGTTTGGACTTGGTCTCTGGACATCCCTTCCAATCTCTAATGTTATGTGATTCTGTTACAATGCCCACCCAGTGGGTATTGGTCTGCTAAAAGCAAGCCATTTTTCACACTTACAGAAGTGCAGTGTGTATGATAAAAATCAACTTTTTAAACCTAAAACTTCCTGTGTTCTGTAAGGCTCTTCAGACTATTTTAAAAAGATTTTGTAGGCTAACATCTTTTGTAACAGTCTCAAGCTCAAGCAATAGATGCTAAAAATCCAATGTTCCTTAGTGGTCACCCTTAGCATCTAGCTGTAAAGCTTGAGGCTTCAAAGGGCTTGAAAGCCCCCATCCACAAAAAAGTAAATTTTAAAGATTATAAAAATATTGCCTTTTTCTAAATATTTGTTCTTATTAGAATATAGAACATCCAATTATAACAAACTGGAGTCATTTTACCATATTTATGAACTGGAATTTTCCCCTGAAAAAAACAAACCCTGAAGTAAGCTAAAAAAGGAAATGGAAATTTTCAAAAGTCTCTTGTGTTGGTGTTGATGTCAGTTAGATTTGTAAAAGATGCTGGAGCGAAGAACCAGATGTTGTCCTTCAGAGTCCTCCAGTAGTTTGGAAATAACCATGGTCTTCAGTGCTTCGCTCCTAATCAGCAGGAACGCGGAGGCACAGAAGGTCTACAACCACCTTTAGATGGCTCTCAGGTTATTATAGACATGGGGTAGGGGAAAAAATATAATTCATAAAAACAGCTGTAAACATAAGCCAACTGAATGTGCAATTCAAGTGGGTGACTTTCAAACTCATTATATTACAGATAGTGTAGGATGAAGCTGCAGACTGGCTTACAATGTGTTTTAATTAGTCATATTTCAGAGTGTTCTGCTACAGATTCTATAAACTGTTCTGTGGAAGTCTCACTCCTGAGGGACACTGACAGCACACTTTGCAGAAGTGGATGAAAGTGCTGTCAGTTGAGGGCTGTAGTGATTGTTTTTTCTTCAAATCACTCTGCTGAAGCATTGAAGCGAATCAGCTGCTATAAGGAAAATTGGATCCCCACCTTAATTTTCTATTTAGTCAATGCCTTTGTTTTACAGGTATTTGCATCTGAAGGCACACAAATAACTGGCAAGCACAGTTATGTTGAAGGCTACACTATTTTCAAGCAACAAGGTAAAATCTTTTCTGTTTGAGAACATGGCGATGAGTGTGTCCTGATTGATTCAATATTCTGTGGCAACAAAACCAATGACAATCTGCTACTCCAGTTAGAATATTATTTATATGGTAATTTTGCTCAATAAAGATCAAAATATGGACTAAAATGGGTGATTATCAGTACTTTATAAAATAATAAAGGAAAATGGAATCGATTTTATTCCAGTTTATAAGAAATATATTTTCCCAGATGGTTAAATATTAAATCTGTGAAACAGTCACAGAGCAGTAGCACAAGTGAAGAATAAATTGCTATACTGAATTAAAAGACTACAACCCCCCCCCATTGCTTGCATAGAGTTTTATTTTATGCTCTTACTCCACTTTTTTTAAAAATTAAATTAAGTTATAAAAGGAATCACCCTGGACAATATGCAAATTACTGAAGAGCTCTGCAGAGCGCACAATGCTTCAGCACGCACAGAGGCACATACACAACGGGCATTGCAAGGCAGATTGAGGTCAGCGCATGGCCCCAAGAAACAACCTGAATAAATCCTTATGGAGAGAATATACACAGGATGACTGTGAGAAGCAGCACATACCTACCGGTAGACAGAACAGGCTTTGTCTTATGAGGTTGGTAAGGAATGCACAGCTTATTTTGGTGCCAATTCCATCTTGCATGTCTGGTTGATGTTTAGCATGCCTGCCTGACTTCTCAGATTCTGCTACTCCAACTTCAGCTCCTCTCTCCACACAGCATAGTGTTGTTTTCTCCCAGGCAAACTTGACAAAATACAGCACCACCCTTCCTTCTACCACGTTTTGGGGAGTACATACTGTTCTAAACCTTGTCTCCTCCTCTTCTTCCTCAGCATTGTCTCAGTAAATTTGTCCCCAGTCACTCATTCTATGAGGTCCACAGGTGTACCACTCTGATGCAGGACACATCCTTCCTTCCACAGCAAAATTATGTTTTTCCTCTTTCAGAATTTGAAATGGCACATTAAGTCACTGACATTAAATAATGTAATATTTAAAATGTGTTTTAAATAAAGTATTTTTTCATCACTTTATAAAGCTGAGTGAAAGCTACCTGGTATTTTGACTGTTTTCAGGGTGGGTTTTTTTTCATAAATTTGCTCAGTGCAGAAAAGGAGGAGGACAGAGAAAAAGTAAAGATGGTTAATTCTGTTATTTTGAATAACAACCTCCAAACTTCAGAATATTACATGTACTTGATTCTAAATAAGTATTTTTAAAAAAATTCTTTAAATTAAAAATGTTGAGGTTTTCTACTTATCAGAAAAAGAATTCACAGGCTCACAGGATGTCAGGGGTTGGAAGGGACACAAAGAGATCCTCCAGTCCATCCTCTGCCAGACCAGGACCAGGCAATCCAGTTCAGGGCACACAGGAACACATCCAGACAGGCCTGGAAAGGCTCCAGAGAACGAGACTCCACAACCTCTCTGGGCAGCCTGTGCCAGGGCTCTGGGACCCTTCCAGGCAAGAAGTTGCCCCTTGTGTTGAGCTGGAACCTCCTGTGCTGCAGCTTCCATCCACTGCTGCTTGGCCTATCCCAGGCAGCAATGAGCAGAGCCTGTTTCCCCACGCCCCCCCACTTCTGACCCACAGTCCTCACATAGTTCTAAACATTGA
>VWYK01055340.1:0-14322 GCA_013399775.1 Semnornis frantzii
CTTATATCCAGTTTAAATCTAAACTGTAGTTGCTCCTTCTTCCAACTATAAAAAAGAGCATTGTCACTAGGATGAGATTGAAGTCTCTGGCCAAACTTTCCTTTAGCATTTGTCTGTCTTTCTACTGGGTATGTAGTGCACAGGAAGCTGTTCTGCCCCAACTTGGGTATCTCAGGTATCTATAAGTAGGTAAAGTGAATCTGGGCCAAAACATTTTTATTCCTACTTTTTCTTCACTAAACCCAGATTCTGAAAGTTTGAAAACTTGTAAATGCTACATGGTGTGAAAATGAGTAGAAAGTAAGCACTGGGACTGAAAGTTCTCAGTTGGCTTTTCATGAAAAAAATGCATGCTCCATTTCTTCACTGCAACTCAATTGTGTTGATTTGGCTTATGGAAAAATGTAGAAAACTGGTAATGGTCATATTGTGTGCTTAGGTTTTACAGGAACCTGGAATGCAAAAATCACCTGCCATTTTTATCTATTCAGTGATGAATTTTAAAGATGCTTTTGTCTCTTTGTATAGAATGGTAGGTAGAAAAGAGGACTGCAGTGTTGTAAATACTGATCTGTCATTGACCATCAGCTGCTGTTTGATGTTAACTTGAAGTCTGAAAACCATCATTTTTATAGGAGTCATGTTGCAGCTGGTCTTCTAATCACATCTCTCCAAAGCATTTGTCTTCATTTTGAGGCAGAACTTCCAAGTGAAGATGTCACTCAGCCAATACCCTTGCACACTCAAATACAGAAAATCTTGGTACAGAAGGCCAGAAGCAAGACTTGTGTGGAAGGAAGCATGGCAGAAGTTACTGTCATGGCCTAGTGTACTGTTTTGGGCCTTGCTTTCTCATGCATCCTCCTCTAAATTAACAGGAAAAGGTTTGCAAGGCAAGTAGACTTCTGGTAAGTCTTGATTCATTTTTGAGCTGCCTCAGGTCCGTTTACTGTGGTTTGAAAATTCACTTCAGAATTCCATGTTAGGAGCTCAGTTGTTCATTTCTCACTTGCCACTTGACCTGAAGCAGTGTTTGTCCTTCAACATATACTGACAATGGCAGTCTCTTGTTAAATGAGTACCTCCTTTCTTACTTTGTACAGATAACTTCCCTTTTTGTAATCAATTTTTGTTGGCAAAATTTTAAATTAAAGTTTTAATCTCTGTTACTGTCTCTGTTTTGCTAAATCATGTTTCAGCTTGAGGCAAGCTTTGTCATCTGCATGCCTCTGGGGGATGACAGCTGCACTGTTACACCACCTCCTGCTGTTGATAAAAGTTCTGAAGAAAATGACCTGCTTTTGGGTGGGATCTTGTCTTCTCTGACAGGTTGCAAAATTGTAAAGGCATTTTCTTTATCACCATGAGTTTTGACAGTCTGAATCCTTCATAGGCCATTACTATTTCACAGCTTTTTGTTTGTTTGTTTGTTTGTGGGTGTTGTTTTTTTTTTTTTTCTTGTTACATACTTGATTATTTATCCCTTATTGTCCTCTGGGAGAAGGTATCCTTCTTCTCATCTGAGACTTTGTGGAATTGATAGATATCCCTTACTTTTCCTGGAGTAACCTTGGCATTCTGCAATACCTTCTTTTTGTCCATCCAGATGTGCACAGCTGCCAGAATTCCTTATGAAGCTTTTATCTCAACTGATCTGGAGACACATGGGGCATCCTCTTAACGACTCTTCTGATCCTCATTGCTCATCTGACAGCCCTTTTTCTGTTTGTTGCCATAGAGGCACCAAAGGAGATCATGGACTTGGTACACAAGGCACTGTGTGAGTTCGTTGTGCTCCTTGAACTGAAGGTCCTGGTCTGTACTGAATGTGGCAAGGCAAGGGTGTTCCTTTCAGTCTTGCTCTGGCTGCATAAGGACTCATTGGAAGAGCCAGGAATATGAAATCAACACTTCTAAAATGCTTCACCTTTCATTCCTATTGCTTTGTCTTGGCAACAGCTCCTCTCTCAACACAGTAATGTATTGCCAGTGACTTCACGAGAAGCTGGAACTATTACTGCTTCTGTCATCTAATGGTTGCATCAGGAAACCTGAGAGGCTTCCATTTTCAGAGTAGTGTATTGTTTGCAATGGAACATCAGATCCTTCTGTGTGTATGTGTCACTGGGTGCCTTATTGGGGAAGGAAGGCTTGATGGTTAAAGTAGTGAGCTGGAGATACCACTAACTTCCAGATTAGAGCTTCTGATGTAACAAGTCACCTGACAGCTTTGTAATCCTCTTCTGCATCCATGAAATGCAGATGATTCATATTCTTGCTTTTCTATGTAAAGTTTAGGTCAGTTTGTACTTGCTGTAGTGTGGCAGAGCACCAGTTTTAGTGAAGATGTTCTTAGCATTGCCATTGCCTGCAGTAGTAAATGGCTTTTTTTGGTTTGTGTCTCCCTAGGTTCTTACTTTAATGTCATGAATGATAGTAAGAGTGTGATTTGAAATTCAGAATTGAACCAGGTTTTATTAAGTTAAATGTATGTTTATTAAGCAGAAGTGCTCCTGTCTGAAAGGTGATGTGCTGTTTTCTAGGATTGAAAAAAATTAAACCACTTCAGCTGCTGTTTTTTTTCAAGCACAACTTTTTACTGTTCATAGCAGTGGCTCCTTTTACCATCTAGAGTATGATCTAGATAGTGATTGGGACAGTCGTGAGCAAAAGTTGCATAAAATGCAAGGCCTCTACAGAATCTTGTTGCTCTCAAGAGGTGGAAAAAAAATGATGATGAAACCTTAATTCTGGTGGCTGGAGGTGGTTGGTTTGTTTTCTGTGCCCCCCCCCAATCCCCTAAAGGACAAAGCCCTTGTGAAATGCCACTAGAACTCTGATCAGCTATGAAGACCAAATTTCTCTGGTCTGCTAACCAGCCATAAGCCTCCTGTGATGAGAATCACAACAGCTGGAGGCAGTGTTTAAAATCTAAACCATCACAAACAGTCTTCTTTGCATCTGAGTTTTCACATTTATGTCCTGAATGGGATGTGTAAATCTAGTGCATGGACTGGCCATGGTTAAAGGACTTCATATAAGGTGGATCCTTGTATGAATGGTTTTGATTGACTTGTCATTGTGTCTGGAGATGTGAGGATGCTGCCTATGCCAACCCTTAGGCTTGCTGAGATGCTTGGTAAATCCATAGTACAGAGCTCAGGTCACCTTCTGGTCACCAGGTAAGTGTAGAAAGTTTCTTTGCAGTAGTTTCCTTTTGCTTTCAAGTTAGTGTCAGCTGTAGCTAACCCTAACAGGCCCCTTAGCCTACTTTAAAATCAAAATGTTCTCACCTATCCCAAACTGGAAAGGCTTTTTCTAGCACTTGTTTCCTGAGGACTTCCTGTCTTCCTGAAGCACTGTTAGTGCTGTGAAAACTCCAGCAGGCAGTTGGGTACAACATTCACAGACAGGAGAAAAGTTCATTCATAGACATGAGAGTGAAGAAGCCTGAGGAGTTTTCCTGCCTACCACCTGTCCCTCCCTGCAGAGGGGCAGCGTGCTTCTGCTGTATTGCTACTGCCCTCTTAGAGTTCCCCTTCTGTGCAGAGCTGTTCCTATACATAGGAGAGGGTCCAAGATTAGTGCAGTTGAAAATATTTAGCTTGCCTGATGCTTGGGCATCAGTGTGCTCATAGCCCCAGTCTGTGGGAAGCAAAAACTCCGACAGAGACAGGATGCAACTTGGGTTAGGTTGTTGTTGGGTAGGATTCTTTTTCTGGAATAAAGCATGTTTAAAATCAGTCAGGAAGGGATCTGAAGATGCTGAGAAGTTAGGTTGTTTAACTGGACTTGAGAATGGGGAGAAGAAAATTTATCAAGGACTGTATTAATTGTCTGACAAAAGAGTGCTTTTCAAAGTGCTTTTTCTCCAGTGTGGGCTTAGAAGATGGCAGGCTCAGACTGCAGAGGAAAGCAGCTCTTTTCTCTGCCTTTGTGTACTGAACCTTAACTCCATACCAGGTGGAGGGGCAAGATGAGACACTGGTTAGTATTTGTACCCCCAACTGCACACGGTGGATAAACCTTGAGCCTGTGCACTGTCTTTTTAAGCATTTTCTTGGTGACTCTGAACTGCCTGCTACAAATTGAATCAATTACAAAAAGAAAATGGCAATGTGTGGGCCTTGGGCATTGACATTGTTTGTTTTTAGGGGCTCAAGGGGTTAACTGTAACTGATGCTTCAGTATTTTCACTCAGGAGCTTTCATGTACAGATTAATTTTCTTAAAAGCTGATTCAAAGCCTGGATGCTACAGGGTTTAGGTAATTTATAAATGAGTAGGAAAGTTGGTCTAGTTCTGTCTCTGTCTTGTCCTTCTTTCCTAAGGCATGGCAATTTGAGATAAAAATATAATTAATGTTGAAGAAGTACAGCAAAGAAGTTTAAACATCCTAAAGCTTTATGCAGCTGATGGCATCAACAGCTGTTGCACATTAGCACAAGAGAAGGACATTCTCAACTCTACAGTGTCGTACCTGTGCCCACTGACATTGTTCTGCAGGGGAGACATAGCAGGAATCATCAGATGCACCTGCAAAATGTAAATTCTCATCAATTTAGAAAGCCTGAGCAGGCTGTGACAGGGACTCTTCATCCATTGCCTGCTGTGACAGCCATCATATAGAAAGAGCTCCAAGCCATTTTCAGAAGTTGAGTCTTGTCATGTGCCCAGTAGCAGTATTTGGTTTACAGCAATTTTTAATCTTTTCTTGCCTCCTCCATTGACTGTCATGCAGGCACTGAATTACCAATCTTTCTCCCTTTTTTTCCCTTCCTTCCCCAAAGGAGATAGCCAATATGTAATACCTCTTCCCTTGCTTATATCTATCTATATTTTTCAGGTTTGAATTTAACTAGTTAAAGTAATTGCCCTCAAATGCCGTAGGTACTTTTGGAGCATGCTGCTGCTACTTCAGAAGAAGAGGTTTTATGCTTTCAATCTTCAAAATATTTTTTTTTTCCTAGCTGTATTAACTCTGATGATTTCTCCAAACTTTCTCCTTGTTTCTGATCCTCAGAGCCAGGCGGCGAAGATGTGCACGGGCTGTTAGGAGCAGATGTGAGTGCGAAGGGCTGCGGTAGTGGCAGGTAGCTGCAGACAAAGCGCTCTTCCCAAGCACAGGGAAAGCTATCATTAACTAAGTGGTGAGCTCTGATTGCTTCTTACCTGGACTGTCTGGCACTGGGAGGTCCCACCAGGCTGTGGAGTCCTGGGGCAGACCAATAGCTTTCACAACAGATGAATTTTTGGGAGTTCAGAGAGTGACCTGCTCAGAAATGGCCTTTCTCATGCCTAACCAAAAGAACAAGGGGACACAGTCTCAACTTGTGCCAGGGGAGGTATACACTGGATATAAGAAGAAAGTTCTTTACAGAGGGTGATTTGCATTTGGAATGGGCTGCCCAGGGAGGTGGTGGAGTTGCTGTCCCTGGAGGTGTTCAAGAAAAGACTGGATGGGACACTCAGTGCCATGGGCTGGTTGATTGGATAGGGCTGGGTGATAGGTTGGACTGGATGAGCTTGGAGGTATCTTCCAACCTGGTTGACTCTGTGATAAGGGAATTTTTGCCTTTCTTTTGCATCCATCACTCTGTCCTTTCCAAATAACAAATTCTTCTGTGTAATGTAGTCTCTAAGAAAAGAGGAACGAGCGAGGGCAACTGATACAAGCTGATGCTATTTAACCTTCCTGGACAAGGTGATAGGAGCATTGAAGGATAAAAATCCTCTGTTAGAGGTGTTCATGGTGTGGTGATACTGCACTTGGAGGTCTAGTAAATCTCCAAGAACTGTATCAGTCTAATGCCTTGAAAGCAGATAACAATAGGCCCTACAGCTGCATTACTCGGTTGAGTAGCTAAGTGGATAGGGGGATGTTTTAGCTGGCTGCAGTCCCTGTGCTGAAGGATCTCAGATAGCTCTGTTAGCTGCTATTAGAGCACAGCTCACCAGGACCAAATAATTGCTGTATAATTTAATGCCAATACAAACAGCATAAGCTAATGCATTTGCTCCCCTAAAGAAATGATTTGTCCTCTAAATCTGTTCCTGCCAGTTCCTCAAAGTCATCCTACAGCTTTCTGTGTCCCCTCATGCATCTTAAATGAGATCTGTAACTTCCTAGACTGGCTCTAGTGGAGTGGCTTGCTCCACAGAGCTGCTCTCTGAAGCTGAAAGCAATGCAGTCCTAAGGAAATCCTGCTGAGTAAGGGTAGTTTCTGTTAATGTGTAATCAAGTCATGATAAGACAGCTAATAAAGATAAGGTTCTCAACAAGTGACATGGGACAATGAGCAGGGAAATAGAGTATGGAAAACTCTGTGATTAATTATGACCCCTGACTGAGTGGTTCAAGGGAAGAAAAACACTCAGAAGAGGATGTGTGAGCATGTTACTGAAGGGGAGGCATGGGAGGAATCTAGGGAAGAGAGTAGCAGGCAGAGGCTCTGTGGCTGTGAAGACAGCACCTTGACTCTGAGGAAGGCTGTCTTAAGAACATTTCAGTCTTGTTGCCTCCATAGCTGAAAGGCCAGAGGGAATTCAGTCCCACTCCTATGGTTGATTTGTTTTAATGTGCAGAGATGAGCTTGCTCTTGGTTATTCTGTGAGGGCTTTGATGGAACGTGACGGGCTGGGCACTGGATGAACCTACTGGAGGGCTGAAGCAGCAGGACAGGGCTGTGCATCCCTCTCCAGCCAAAGGAAGAGACAGGACAGTACAGACATCTCCTTTGTGTGATCTTTCACTTGGTGCTGTTACCACTGCCAGGATTGCTCACACTGGCTACGTCCCTCACTATATTGCTGCTACTCCTTTGACCCAGGGTGTAAATTAATCTGTAGGCTAAATCACTGGCCTATAAAGTTTGATCTTTTTGCTTTCAGAGGAACATCTTAAAATCACAAGCTGTGTTAAAGTAAATGCTAAAAGGAAAGATTACTTAGCTGTCGATTCCTTGGTGGGCAAGGAGCAATCATAAAATGTGTGTTGCCCCAATTCCGTGGACTTGCATTTATTTCTGAGTAGGCCACTGCGTGTCAGGCTTCAGCTGTGCTAGTGTTTGCCAGGAAACAGCCACCAGCTGGTACTGCAGCCCCAGTGTAGAGCTGGTCAACATGGGTGGGAAGGGAGATGAAAGAAAGAAGCACAGGGGTACCCTGACACTCTTTCCGAGTAGCAGCTGCCACAGATAGGATGTGGGCATAATTTATTTGGTTTCTTTAACCCACCCTGTACATTTGTCTTGTGACTGGAACAGTGATGGTTTTAAGAAGCTGGTAGTTTGGGTCATATTTGAAGCATTGAAGTGGCATTGAAGGAGTGTAAGTGTCAATTAAGAAATTGCTCTCTGCACATGATAATTCAGGAAGTGCATCATTCCAGAGAAGTGCTGATCTTTCCTGTCTGTGAGTTTGTTTCTTGGCTTAGCTACTGGTGGCTATGGTTCAGGAATAGCAAATTAAAATCAGTTATGCAAGGCATGGGAAGCAGGGCTGTTCCAGCTTGCATCAAGGAGGGGATGATAAAAGCCTGATAAGCTCTGAGTAGCTCTTGTATTTAGTCTTAGATTTATTACATTAAAAATAAACCAAACAAGAGGAAAATACTATTGATGCTGTGAAGATACTATTGATGCTGTGAAGATGAATGAACAACTTCAATGTGCAGGATTCTGAGGAGACGTTGGTTTGGGCTCTACCATCAAGAGATTTGGGATGAAGCTTGCTGAGTCTGTTAGCTACAGACCACTAGAAGTTCTTCCTGTGAAGATTGCTCCACGCCTGTGTCCTGCAGTTCTTTTGCAACCGTTGAGGTAAATCAGCAGCTTCTGCCAAAAAGTGGGGATTAGGCAGAGATCTAGGAGCTACAACTCTGGCAGGCTGAAGCTGCAGATGGCCACAAACAGTGGCTCTGGGAGAGGTGGGAATTGCTCTTTTTCAGAAGGGGTGTCAACACCGCGGTGAAAATTTAAACACGGAGTGATTTTTGCCTGTTGAAGGTCAGTGCAGCAGCATCTGCAGCCATCCTGAATTGTGGGTGGTGCTTTTACTGAGTGAAACCATTTCTCTGCTGACAGGGGCCACCTGGAAGTTATTTGTGAGCAGAAGAGGAAAGCTTCAGCAACCAGTATGACTTCAGTTCTCAAGTCACTTGGAGGGGGGTAGGGAAATCCTTCTAAAAGAGTAAGAGGGGTATAAGAGACTCAAGAAACAATTCAACCCCCTGAAAAGCCAAATACATCATCAGTAAACCTGCTCTGCTGCATGACTCGCTGCTGCCCAGCTGAGAACAATGCACTGAAGGCATCCTTCAGTGCCACCACCCCACTGCCCGCTGCCTCAGGGAGAGGAGCACTTCATCTTTGTTTAGATGCTGAAATGCCCTTGAAGGCAAAATCCCCTGAGAGGAGGTGGTTTGGAGATAAGTTTGTGCTTGGCAAAAAGGCTGTTTGTGCTCCAGGGCTGTAATGTGCCCCAGTGAGGGTAGCCAGCTGTCTAGGATGGTACTTAACACAATTATACTGCTGCACTTTGTGGCCACAGCACCGATGCTTGGGCCACTCTCCTTCCCTTGGCATAAAACTGCTGTCTGTGAGTGCTGAAAGGAGAGTGGTGCTGCCCAGGTTCAGGCATAGGCCAAGAATCATAGAATCAGCCAGGTAGGAAGAGACCTCCAAGCTTATCCAGCCCAGTCTATCACCCAGCCCTATCCAATCAACTACACCATGGCATTAAGTGTCCCATCCAGGCTTTTCTTGAACACCTCTAGGGGCTTCGACTCCACCACCTCCCTGGGCAGCCCATTCCAATGCCAATCACTCTCTCTGTCAAGAACTTCCTCCTAATATCCAGACTAGACCTCCCCTTGCACAACTTGCCTGGGAGAAGAGACCAACCCCCACCTGGCTACAACCTCCCTTCAGGTAGTTGTAGACAGCAATGAGGTCACCCCTGAGCCTCCTCTTGTGCAGGCTGCACACCCCCAGTTTCCTCAGCCTCTCTTCACAGGGCTGTGCTCCAGGCCCCTCACCAGCATCGTCACCCTTCTCTGGACATGTTCCAGTACCTCAGCATCTCTCTGGAATTGAGGGACCCAGAATGAAGAAAACAAAAACCTCAGTGGGCTTCTGTGATTCAGACAGGCAAAACTCCCATGCTGGAGGACAAAACTGCTCTCTTTGGATAAGCTCTTATCATTCTTGAAGCTGGCACAGCAGAGCAGAGCAGCCCATGCTTCAAAAAGCAAAGTAATTAATTCTCCTTGCTCCCAGCCGCAGCAGTCTCCGTTGTGCAATGCTGCACCGCAACCGGGCATGGAGAAACTTTCTTTCCAATCAAAAGGAGCATTTGTTTTTTTTCTCTGACACAGCAGGGTTGGCCTTCCTTTTAATATTACCAAAGACAATGTCTGCCTTGCCTTTCTGTGACCTTCAGTATGTGGATTTGTGTTAAAGTTTCCATCCTCCCACATTCAAATGCTGGCACTTAAAAAAAAAAAAAGATTAAAATTCCTTTTATTTAAATCCCTAATAGTGAGCCTTAGAGCATGCAAGCCCTGCAGAGGTGGTGATGGGGTTTGGCTTGAGCTTCTGGCTTTGGGCTGTTCACCTGGGCTCTGTAAGCATCCTGGAGAGTGGGTAAAATTCACCTATCTCCTACCCCTGACCCAGGTGCTTTCTGCCTGCTGTTTGCTTAGCTATGTTTGAAACCTGATGGTAGCTGAATTTGGGCTGGAGAAAAAGGTTTGGAGCTGTGCTTCCCAGTTTGGGGTACTTCTGCTCTTTATGTGTATAATGGGGCAAATGATGCCAAACCCACTGGCATCCTGTTTCTGTCACAGTTGCTCCAGGTATGTGCCCCATGCTTAGTATGTGCAGTGACAGTTTTCCAAATGTGTCACAAGTAAAAATGACAAACATCAGTTGATCACATTCAGTGCTGATGTAAATTCCTCCTTGCAGGGAGCCTGCATGGCTTTCCAGGCACAGGTCCCCTTCTCAGCATCTTCCCGTCACCTGGAGGTAGTTTTGTGGGACACCATGGAGGAACCATGGCACTTCAGCAGCAGCTGATAGGGCTCGGTGATTGAACCTGTGACCAACCCAACCGAAGGTAAATGTTCAAAAGTGCCCTGGGAGAACCTGGAGCAGGGTTGTAGGCAACACCTCATCAGTGAGCAGCTTGAATTTGTGTGAAACCCTGGCTACATTGAACACGTGGGTGCTGGGGATGATCCCTTCATGAAGAGCTTTAACAGTTGGGTGTTAAGATAGGACATTGCTGTTTAACATGTCTTGAGAGTGCATCAAGGCAGGGAGCAAAGGATTTCTACTACAGAACTACAGCCCCAGTGCTGAGATGAGAGGGACAGCTGCGGTTAGAGGATGACAAAAAAGCAAAATCTGTCAGTTTTGAATATTCAAGTACAGGCTTAGGTTAAATGACACCACATAACACACCTTTTGGTATTAGTGACTTCATGTGCAGTGCAGAGAGGCCAAAGAGCCTGAAAGACTCCATTGCTCTCAAGCTGAGGAGATAACTGTGCTCTTAAAAATAAGGGGGATATAATCACACATGTTGATGTGTTATAAAGCATCCCAGGACATGCCATGAGCTCTTGCTTTAAAGAAAGGAGAAATGCCCCCTCCATGAGAACAGAGGAACAGCTGCAGTTGTGGCCAGAATTGCTAACCAGGCTGGGAGGAGCACCTGGTGTTTTTCTGTGGAGCTCCCCTGAACAAAATTCCTTGAAAATGGGAGGCAGGAAAGGTGTTTAGGGAGAGACATAAAGGTGGAGGCAATTAAGGCAGGAACATGAAAGCTTTGCCCAGATAGCTGCACTGCGGCAGAAGGGCATCTCTGCGGGATCATGTGGGATGCAGGTCCTTGAGGAGCCCCAGTCCTGGCTCATTTCTGCCCTTGTATCTTTGCCTCTTGGAAAGGGAAAGGCTTTGGGTAAAAGCATAAGAAAAGCAGATGAAATGGCAATGATTTGATACAAATGTAAAATGAAGCTTCTTTGCTGGAAGTCAAGACAAGGCCAAGCTGAATTCCAGCTCTTGCCTTTAGCACATTTATTCTGCAGTCTTGTGAATAACTACACAACGTCTCTCAGCTTCTCCAGCCGTAAGCTTGGGTTAATGCTATTGTTTCTTTAACTACCTCATACACGTGTTCCAAACCCAAAGGCTTTGGAGACTGAGGTTGCTGCAGTCTGTATCTTCCATGATACATTGTGCTGGTGTGACCAAGACTTCTAAAAATGACAATAAGAGCAAGGAGAGGACAGGTTTGTGTACTGAAGTTTCACAGACGTCCTGTTTACTGTGCCCGAGTCAATTTGCTGGCTGCATGGCTCTCTATATGCAAATTGTCATGTAATTAGAACGACCATTTTGGAGCATCACGGCTGATGGAAATAAGAAAACAATGGGAAAAAAGCCCTGCTTTTGCTTACTGCACTCTAGATGTCTGCTGTGTGATTAGGTCTGACAAATACCAGGTCACTCGGCTCTTACCTCCGTCCTCGCCAGAGCTTGCAGTAATCTGGTTGGGATATGGTTCAACTGCATAACACTTGAGCAGCTCTGCCTAGGCTTTTATGCTGCTTTTCCATTCCTTCTCTGCATGTCTCACATTCTCTTGCTCTTCATACATTCATTTTTCCTGCTGTACCATGAATAGTTTCAAAATTACGCTCAAGAGTCATAACTCTGACCAAATGAGTACAGCAATCTCCACAATGTTGCCTTGTGTGCCTTTGTAATTAATTTGTTTCCCCCCGAGAGCTAATGTGATTCCAGGATCTGTCTTTTTGCTACCTAACAATGTCTGAGGGCAACAGATGACAGGGAAAGTTTCAGTGATTAGAGTTCTGCTAATGGCAAACAGAGTGCATATTTATTTCTTAGCTTGGTTGCTATTTATAGCTTGCTCGTGTGGTTCTCTGGATTTTAAGGTCTCAACACATAATTATGTTGTAATCAGAAAGATTTCTCTTATAACCCAGAACTTTCTCTCCAGTCCATGATGGTCCACATGGTGCTGGACCCCCTCTTCCTCTGAGACTGGTCCCTATAACTGCTGGCCTTTACTCTGCAGATGCAGACTCCCTGCACCTCTCACTAGATGACTTTCAAAACAATGCATAAAATGAAATTCCCCTCTTGCAAGGAGGTTTGGGATTTCTACCCTCAAAGTTCCCAGAGTCAGACCGAATCAAGTTTTGAGCAACCTGATCCAGCCAAAGACAGTCCTTCCTACTGGGTCAGATGGTCTTTGAAAGGTCCCACTCAATTTTTTTTTTTTTCCACGTGTGTTTTTGTGTTAAATAGGTTTTCTTCTGATGAGATTGTTTTAAGAGAAACACATTGTGAAAGACATCAATCAGAACCTGAGCAACAGGGACTGCTGAGCTTGGGGCTCTACTCCTGAGCCTTTTCCTTGCTGTGAGGCTTCACAAGGGATAGGGCCCTGCTCTCAGCCACCCACGGAGGTGCAAGCACCAGGGAGGCAAGGCTATGCAGGAGGAAACTCGATGTCAGCAGCCCGTTTTCATCCCAGTGCAATGAAACCCCATGGCCAAAGCTGTCCCTAATGGCTGCAGTGTACAAACAATGTCCTGATTGTGCCTCCCTGCTTGGACTCTCCTAGAAACGCAGTCGCTGCCTCTGTATTAATTAAAAACAAAGCCTGCTTGCAATGCCCAGTTTGTGAACTCATTCCGGCAGCCACACTGAAGCAATCTTTGTGGGGACCTGGGTTGCTTTAAGCAAAAAAAAAAAATTAAAAAAATTACCCCAAAACAACCACCCCAAAACCAAAAAGGGGCCACCAGAAGAGTTCCCTGATGAAATCTGCCATCTGAAGGTTTGGTATCACACCAGCATGTGCCTGCACAATCCTACCTGGTGCTGCGGTTCTGCCAAAGCTGGCCAAGGCCATGCGTCTTTTGCAAGCTCGTTTGTTTGCTGTGGGAGAGCTTCAGCTTTATTATCTGTGTGATGACAGACTCCAGGGCCACTGCTATTGTTTTATTTGAATTGCAGAGATCTTAAAGAGACATGGTCCTGGGCCGGAATCCCACCGTGACTGGGGCTGTACAAATGCAGAAAACCCAGGTGGGTCTTGTTCTTCCTAAACCTCCTGCTGAGCTCTCCGGGAGTGCTGCTGGTTAAGCAAAGTAGGTCAGCACTCCAGACACGCAGAGGTATGCGCGCATCAGCCAGGAGATGCAATCTGGAATATTAAGCCGCCAAGTAGCTGTTAAAAAATGTGCACAAGGGCAATTAAAACATTAGCATCCTTTTATGTAAGCAAAGCAGACAGACCTGGCAATTAGTTTCAGTTACAGCTTTGGAGTCCTGGAGGAGTGTCCTCAGAGGCAGCTTCTGTTTTGGCCACCTGACACTTGGATCCATCGATCTGACAGCCCACGCGGGAGGTAGGGATGTGACTGTGCAGGCGTCTGCCTCCACACACGCACAGGAGTAGAATGCACGGTGCCGTGTGTGATGGGACATGTGCGTACCCACTGTCAGGCTGCCTTTGGCTCTGGAGGAGATGAGGTTGCTTCCTCAGATCCTGCTGTTAGCTTGTGACATGCACTGCCGCATCCAGTCACTCCTCTTTGACAAGCGACTAGACAGCTTGATTCTAAGGAGCTGCTGAGCACTTGCCCTTGCCCACTGCACTCCTCCCTCAACACTGAAACGCTGTGCTGCTGATTAATAAAAATAACCTTGAGTGACTCGTAGGAGTGGATTCTTTCTTTCATTCAGTTTGTGATAGCAACCAAAATAAAGGTGCACCCCAAATCCCTGTTCCCAGGTGCTCTCTGACCCTGATGCATATGGAAGAGCCATCTAACACTTAGGAAATAAACAGCAGTAGTTGACCAAGTTCACTTTAGTCTGGTTAGCATTTGCCAATCTGATTACTTCAAAACTGGTTAAAATCTTGACCGTGGGCTCTCGAGACACTGAACTCTTGTATACCAAAGAGAGCTGTCGGGAGCTGAGTTTGGGTTTTAAATAACATTAAAAGAAAAAAAAGGAAAAAAAAAAAAAAGGAGAAAAAGGTTACCAAAACGTTTAGCCTTTGTTTTATTGAGTTACAACAAATGAGCAACAAGTTAGAAAAGTTGGATTTATTCAAATGCCCTAGCATCCTATTTGTGCAGCGTACTGAAAGGCGGGCAAGCTTTCCAAACCCAGCTCATCAGAGGAACACTCCGGACCGCTCTGGCACCCACTCACCTACACACCCACTCTCCCTCCTCCTCCTCCTCACATGTGCATGGACAGACACCCCC
>VWYK01055340.1:14351-89385 GCA_013399775.1 Semnornis frantzii
CCCCCCCCAAGTCCAAATTAGCAGTATTTTAAAAAGAAAGTGCACTCGGTAACCTAGGATTGATCTAAAAATTTAGTGGCAAGGGTTAATCAGAAAGTTGTTGTGCGCTACAACTTCTAAAGCTGGAGGGCAGTCTGTTGGTTATGGTGTCCGTTGCTTTATCAGCTGAAGAAACACAAGTTCAGATAATGAAGCATCTTAATTTCTGTGCTCCAACCCCTCTGGGGGTTGCACTGCATGTTTAAACAAAAAGTGCCAAACAAAACAAAAAAGGCATTCTAGCCAGATCTTCAGAAACCCACAACTGAGGTTGGCTTGTGAAAAGTGAAGTAGAGGAGTTGAAGAAGACTTGCCTTGCAAGAGCACAAAAAAAAAAGCAGAAATTTAAATACTTCAGCCAGTAGCAGGTGGCCATAAAACAAAGTCAAAACTAGAAAAGAAAACCAAACCCCAACCACTCCAGAACAACCCTCCCCAACCCCGCAATGCGTTTAAGTGGGCTGAAATGTAAACCGGAGTGGGGATCTGGGCTCAGATGTTGATCTGCACCAAGACTCCAAAGACTGCAAATCTGTCTTAAAATGCTTTAGAAAAAACAAAACCAAAACCAAATCTCCTCTCCCTCGCCCACAAAAGAAACTTCCCTCCCCCAAGCTACCCCCCCCAATTTTGCAATGGCATTCTTTGCAAGAGTAACTTGCATGTAGTAAAAAGTTAACAAAATTTCCATGTTGTACAAATCTGTTCCAGCAGAGGAAGAGGCTGGGCAGGAAAGTGGGTGGGAGAGAAGCTAAGGAGAAACCTATGTACAAGGACCCTTTTTTTTTTTTTTTTTTTTTTTTTTCGGAGGNNNNAAGAAGCCCTTTTTTTTTTTTTTTTTTTTTTTTTTTTGATGCAGTAGTAGGACTTTGGCACTAAAAACAATCCCATGATGACGCTCCACGAGAGTACTTCTCGCTGTGCCTGTGAAGCGTGGTTTGAGACTTGGGAGCCACAGCACACTATCTCATCCCAGACAGGAGAACAACTTTTCTTCTATTTTCAGACAGCATTTCCTCTTCAACATCAGGACAGTGCAGCTGAGGAGCATCCCTGGAAAATTATAAAAGCAATGTATTATTTCTAAAGGCATGATGAAGGCCAGAAGTGCAAGCACCCAGTCAGGCTGGAGCTGCATGCAGCAGCACAAGGCAGCTTTCTTGCACCATCCTCCTCACCCATCCAGTGGCAGTGCTTACCACAACCTGGGCTCACCCATTATTTCACTCTCTTTATGAATGTTGCTACCAGGTCTATTATTTCCTATAGAAGTGGTGAGCTTTGTATGGTATCTGCAAAGCAGAAAGCAATGTGGTTGAGTCTGATAAAAAGGGACTCTAACACTGAAGGCAGAAGTCCTCCTCTTGTGGTCTCCATCATCCTTGTGACCTGCTCCTCCTACCTCGCTGGAAAATTTTAATTGCCACTTTAGGGTTTGCATCCATCTCTGCAGCCCTTCATTGTGCTACAGCTTGGGTCTCCAGTGCACCTCACTGGTTTCAGCTGAAATGGCAAATCATAGGTACTTCAGCCTCGCTCCTTGAAAAAGCTTTAGGGTGACCATTGTTCTGCAAAAAATTCCACACTGACCTCATGATCATAGAATGGTAAGGCTGGAAGTGCCCTCAAAGATCATCTAGTTCCAAGCCCCTGCCATAGGCAGGGACACCTCCGACTAGTACAGGTCACTCAAGGCCTCGTCCAACCTGGCCTTGAACACCTCCAGGGAGGGAGCAGCCACAGTCTCCCTGGGCAACCTGTGCCAGTGTCTCACCACCCTTACTGCAAAGGACTTCCTCCTAATATCAGTTTAAATCTACCCTCTGCCAGTTTAAAACCATTGCCCCTTGGAGCTCAACACCACTAATGGGAAGAAAGTTTATGGCAGAGAAGGTGGTTGTGGGGGGAAAAAAAAAAAAAAAGAAAAAAAAAGTATGTTTCTGAGGAAGAAGAACCCAAATATCTGGGCTAAGGAAGTACTGATCTTGGGAAATCCCACAGGGAGACCATGCTGCAAAGAAAGGCTGGGATAGCTGCTAGCCACTCTGGCTGCTCTGGTCCTGTTGTCATGTCTGAGCTGCAAATTGCTGTATTTAATTTAGGACCAGTTTCTGTTTGCCAGGCTTGTGCAAACAGGGCAACAGGCCTAATTTTGACCTGTGCTGTTAGAAGGCAGGAGTATCTCTACTGATAGAAAGGGAGCCAGAACATTTTCTTGATAAAGCAGTTGGGCTTCCTAACAAGAGGCCTGATTACACAGCCTGGAGCACTCCAGTGATGGCTTTAGTAAACCCTACAGCAGCCATTCAACATCTCGAAGACCTCAGCACCCTGCAGTGACAAGTCTCCTAGCCTCACTACTCAGGAAACCCGACACACTCTGTGGAATAAATCCAAATTTGTCAAAAGCTTCAGAAATACGCAGGCTGATCACTGAAAAATAGTCACTCTAAACTATGTACATCAAGCTGAGAAAGTAGTAGCACCAGAGTGTCAAAGGGTTGTGTTTCTGCTCAACCTAGGGTTCAGCAGTGAAAGTTTCATGTAATGACTGTGTCTGTGGGAGAGCCAAGAGGAGGAGTAATGCCTTGTCAGCTCTTCAGTCCACCTCTTATGCACAGCCAGGACAATGACACAACCCCTCTAAGGTACTGAGAAGTATGTTAGGAAAAATCAGACTTTCATATGACAACAGGCAGAAACAAGGTCTCCATCAGGTTGTATGCAATCTATGCTTTTGAGTCATATCCTGAATGTCACTTAAGGTAGTACCAAATGATTTTTTACCTAAAGCATCAAAGCTTTAGATAAAAATCATGTAAGATAGGCTTCATGAAGATAAGAGTGAAAGCTTGTCCAGAAGGAAAAAGGAGGCAGTAGATAGGATTTTCCCATGGGTCTCATCAGTGTAGGGTATAAAGCTTCCAAGCTTTGGTGTCACAATGCCTGTGACACTGCCTCCGTGCAGGCACTGAAGAGCAGTACTTCTGTTTCTGGGCTAAGCCTTACAGGGAGAATACAGGAAAATGGAAAAGATCTTGGGTTTTTTGTCAACTCACCAGGCCAGCATGCTAAGAAACAAAGAGCAAAGGACAAAACAGGCCTCTGATCTTCCTACACGTTCTTTGCAGAGGAAGTCCTGCTCCAGTGCATCTCTTTGCAATGGGTGCATTTTACAACCAGCCACCACAATGCTCCTTGCCAAAAGCATAACTCGGTCAAAGTTTAACTGAGATCAACGTTCTTATTACATTTCCTCTCTGACAACACTCAAGCATCTCCACAGCCCTGGAGCCTTATGGTCAGCAGCTATGCCAGGGTACAAAGGCAAGAAGTTCACCTGAACATGTCCGACACTGTTTGCAAGCACAAAATTGTGAGCACCAAAACTATGCTGCTGGAAGAGGGCTGTTGCAAAGCTTGGTCTCATGATGCAGAGATAATAAGAGATAGTGGTGTCAGGCTACTCCCCTCTCCTGCCCTTCTCCCCATTCTCTCTCCTAGTCTGTGGTCTGCAGCCTCTCCTCAGCTCGAAGGGGTAGATGATCTAGAGGAACATCCCTGGAAGGAAAAAAAAAGGCAATCCCACAATGCGTTTATTTGTCACACATTTGATTTTAGAAGGCAGATCAGACTCTGGCTCTCCTTTCTGATGTGGCTGCACAACAGTGGCAACCCAGTATTGCCTCCAGCTGGTGTTCCCATGCCCTTCCTCCTTTAAATTCTGCCTTTGCCACACAGGCAACACAACGCGCTCTTCACATAACCGATTACCAACTTCTGTGAGCATAGCGCAGGCCAGCACACTGCATGGCAGGCTGGAGCTCTAACATGCTTTGTGATCCTGTAATAACATTTGTCAAAATTAGCTGACAATTCAGATCTCAAAACAACCACTGCAGAGTTTCCTTTTTCATCTCAAGAGAGAATGTCCATGAGACTTGGACAAGTATTGCATTGCACGAGGAGAAAGTGCAGAGCCTCAAGCTATCCAGCAGGGCTGGCTAAGAAAAACTATCCCCCTGCAAAGGAGAGCAGCAGTTCAGTTCAAGTACTGCCAGCTGTAATAGTAGAAGTGCAAATGTGAAGGGCCTTCCAGCAGGCTTGAATTTTGTTTGGCTTGTTTTTTTTTTAAAGAAATCCTATAGTACATTATACTTATCAGACACTAGAAATGCACTGACTTTCTAAAATAAGTGGTTTCTCACTCTGGTTGTGAATACGGGGTGCTGAGCTTTCTGTGGGATACACTCCAGCTTAAGGAGACTCCAGCCTGGGAGAGACTGGCTCAGTTAGAGAGCACAAAATGTTACAGGCTCCAGTGAACTCAATTCAATGTGCGAGTCAAGAAATGCTGGCGGTGCTTGCTCCAGATTTATACCTGTGCAACTGCGATTGGAAACAGGCTGCAGGTCTCCAAATAACATCTCCATTCACGTTGTGAAAGATCCTATAAAACCCCCTTAAAGAAAGGCCCGGCAGCTTGCTTTTAAATTCAAGATCCTGTGAAAAAGAGCTGCTAAAACACCCACGCAGCTTAGTCTGGGGCATTTCCTAAGCCTCTAGTGTGAGCAAGCAGAACAAAACAAGGTTGGAGACAGTTCTCACCTGCAAGAGGAAGAGAGCACATTTGCATTAGCCACTTCAGTCCTCACAAGGTTATTGTTGTTTGGTTTTGTTTTTTGTTTTTTTCCCCCCCTATTTTTTTTCTTTTTACAGTTGCACAAAGAAGCATCTCTGTCCCGGGCCCTTCCCCCAGTGACCTTTTATTCTGAGCAGAGCGGGATACTGCAAAGGAAAGGCTCGAGGTGCAAAAACAGGCACAGCCTCTATTCAGAGGAGATCAATGACTTGTTGTTAGGACAGGGAATACGAGCAACTAGTGTCACTATATCTTTGCGTGGCTCAGCTGGTGTGTTTTACATCAAGTGCTGCAGAAGTGAGGTTGTTCAAAGGTGGAAAGTTTAAGGTTTAATCACTTATTGCCAAAAAAAACCCAAAACCAAACCAAAACAAAAAAACAAAGCCCACCAAAACAAACAAACAAATTAGAAAAGAAAGTCTCCTTTATCCAGGACTTGACCCAAAGGAGAAAAGAAACAAGGCAAACGGCACTAACACCCCATCCCCCCCCCAGCCACGCAGTTGCTTTAATTAACAAGCAGATTGTGTCTCCCCTTTGTTCAGGCATCCAGTGGGCACTTTGATCCAGCAGGGATGGGCTCCAGGGATTTATGCTGAAGAGGACCTACAGGATGCTGGAAGCACAGCCAGCCAGAGGGAGGCTCAGAGAAACAGGACACCATCAGCATTACCTGTCTACACGTGGGAATTTTCTCCAGATATACTTTCAGAGTCAAAGTCTGCCAGCTCTGCCTGGCCTCCAGGTGCCGTGTGGCTCCAGCTGTCCGTACAGTCCGATGCAGCGTCCTCCTCACCCACCGTCACTTCCACCCAGTTGACCTCTGCCGGCTCCTCGTTCTCCTCACTGCCGTGGCCGTCACGGCTGCTGCACTCCAACCTGTCTGCACCCTCTGCTTGATTTGCCAACAAAGAGTCCTTCAGCGGTTCACAGTCCCGTTTCACTCTGACCGTTACTTTCTCCCCATTCTCTTCATTCACTTTTTTGTGCTCCTGGTGATGCTGCCGAGACACCTCGTTACCATTCTTTGGACTCTCAGTGTGTTTTGATCCCTTTTTCTGGCTTTGCTCATTATGGCCATCAACGACATACTGCTGCTGGTACTGGTCAATCCATTTCAGTGACCCTGTCCTAAGTGATGAACGGTTTTCCTTGAACCAGCGAACTATCTCAGTTCTTGTAAGCCCAGTCTGAGATGCTAACTGGTCATACTCCTGGGGTGACGGCCACTGGGTCCTTGCAAATGTGCTTTTTAGTAGGTGAATTTGCTCTTGGGTTTTCTTAAACGTGGTGGAGGACCCAGATAAAGCACCAGGGAGCTGAGAGCTACTCAGTAGTTCCGCCTGGTTTATTGCACCGTTGGGAGTTTCTTGTTCTTTATTTTTTCTGTATGATCCCATTGAGTCCAAGACAGCTTGCTCCATGCTGTCCCTTATCTTTCTTCGCTCAGAGAACCACGAATCTATCTCCCTCCTACTCAGCTTAGTCTCCATTCGGAGCCTGTCTAATTCTCCTTGTGTAGGAAAAGAGCATTTTAGGAAGCTTTCCTCAAGGGCCCTAAGCTGCTCTTGGGTTTTCTCTTTGAATCTCTGGGGAGTAAGTTCTGCGTATGGGTGAAAGGATCGCCCGTGTCTGCCGGTTGGAGGTGTTATTTGATCTTTCCCTAAAGCATCGCCAGGGATGTGCACAATGCCCCTTTGACTTCTATATCTGTGGTCACTGAACCACTTCTTGATCTCACTCCTGGAAAGACCTGTTGCCTCTATCAGCCGGTAGACTTCTGCATCGTTGGGAAACTGGCTTGCCATGAAACTGGCCTTCAGCTCTGCTATCTGCTCCTTTGTCTTTTTCCGCTCACTCGCTGGCGTTAGCGGTACAGCAGTCAACTTAGCAGGAACCTCAGGCACCTGAACTACGTGAGGACGCTTGGCCTCTGGGGCACTTGATAAGGTCTGTATTGTCCTCTTTTGCCCCTGGTTTGGGGCAACAGCAAGCGTAATTGGTGAACAGGAAACAGTTGAACCGTTCGACACGGGAGTCAACACCAGACCTGTCTGGCCCAGTATCTGACAAGGCAAAGCTGTCTGGATGATAGGCTGAGGCATTTTCGCAGTTGTCAAAGGAGCTGGTAGGACAGTGATGGTTTGGGGAACTGCCTGGATAGTACCATTGAACATCTTCTTTCTTGCCTCCTCCACTTCTTCAGGAGACCAACTTATACCATGCTTCAAACGCTGTGTAGCAAACCAGATTCGGATTTGTTCTTCTGGGTGTTTTGATGCTGCTGTCAACCATGACAACTCTGCCTGCGTTGGGTAAGGAAATTTATTAAAAGAGTTGATCATGGTCGCATTAGTGTCCAGTGCAGAGTTGTATTTGGTACTGTTCAGAGGTACCGGGACCTTGGGGACAAGGTTAATATTTGGTGGCAGCTGTACAGAGGGCATAACGTGGGCCAACACATCATGAAGAAGGTCTCCGTTTATACAAGCAATAGCCTCAGTGGCTTCAGTTAGGATGCGGGGGAGACTGCCATCCATGTGATTTTCTGTAACTCCCTCTTCTGGCTTTTTGGGACCTTTCTTGGCTTCCCCTTTAGGCTTTCCCAGTTTGGCTGATGGTGTTTTACTTGCACTAACTCCCCCGTGAAGTGAATCATCACACTCTGTATTTTCTAGTCCACCACTTGAGACAGTGGCATCATTAGCAGTGACCTCGATGGACTGCTCTAAAACAGTCTGATTATTGCGTTTAATTAATTTCAGTTTAAAGTTTGTCTCTCCTGGGTGGTATTTTGTGTTGTGGTCAGATAAAGAATCGTATTTTTTGGTTGTGAAGTTGCACTCAGCACAGACATACAGGGGGTTGAGAATGACATTTGGATGCTGAGTGTCAACGTGCTCTGTAAATTCATTTAAGTTTTGTGTTGAGTAAGGGCAGTATTTACACTCATAACCACCCTGGGGTTTCTTAGACTGATTTTCAGCTGGGAGCTTTGCCTCAACCGCTTCACAGTCTTTGACTGAGCTTTCTGAAGGCCAATTTTTTTTAGAATCCTGCTGCAGCGTGCCAGGCCCCTTCTCTTTAGAAGCATCTACGCCCTCGGCGCCTTCCTGCTCTGTAACTTCAGAAGTGCGTACCATACAGGGAGTCGTTGACTTTCTTTTGCTAGCCATGGCAGCCACTGGCAGGAGCTGTCCCAAATGGTGAATTCTTCTGAGAAATCAACTCAATAGATCTTCCAAAGAGCTCCAACCTTCCTTGATTATTTTACTTTGTTCTGTTTAATGAAGACTTTCTGGCCCAGCTGTACCATCAACTCCACCAGCAGATCTATCAGCTGCATGACACCTGTGAAACAAAGCACACATCCTTAGGCACTGATCTGTTAATCACAGATTTAGCAGCAAGCCACAGCTCAAGGTATGTGCATTTACAAGGCCATTTTGGACAAAACTCTTCCTCCCCCTATCATAAACTTAAGAATCAAAAAAATCTCCTCATGAAGAATAAAAGCAGTTAAGTCATTTGCAGCGAAGTGCACCGTAAGAAGAAAATGGCTTTGAAGCAAGTAAGATGAACAGACGGGGGACTTTAATCTCCACTAGACTCAAATGTGTTGAGCTGGAAAAGAAAGAAGATACTGATATAAATACTGCAACTTTTTATAGATGCTGAAGCTTCTATTAATTATTATTTTGAAGCCTGCAGATGAGAAGCGGAGTATGATTTATATTAAACTTAACTACTTCCCACTGTCACTTACCTTGTAAATATGTCTTATTTAATGTTGCTACTAATGATGGGTGATTTCTAAATAAAGGTATAGAACCTGCCTTGGTTGTGAAAGTAAAGGCTGAAAGATGACTTAATGCAAAGCAACACTCTGAAAAGTCTATGTCTTTATGAGAGGTGAGTTGAAAGAAACAGCACTAGATTTGTGGAGGCCTATCAAGTCTTCCCTGGAACAGAATTCTCCTTAAACACCAGTTTTCAGTCAATATTGACAGAATGAGCTAGCAAAGGTCACAGAAGCCCTTAGATATAGTCTAGCATGGTCCCTTCCTGCAATGCTGCTGATATTCTTGTCAAGCCCTGATTTGCACACTTTATCACAGAATCACAGATTGCACTAGGTTGAAAGAGACCTTCAGAAGTCATCAATGAGGGGAGGCTGATGGACCTGGGGCTTTTTAGTCCGGAGAAGACTGAGAGGGGATTTAATAAATATTTACAAATATCTGAGGGCCGAGAGTCAGGAGCGGGGGGGGACGGGACACACAGGCTCTGCTCATTTGCTCCCTGTGATAGGACAAGGAACAGTGGATGTAAACTGCAGCACAGGAGGTTCCAGTTCAAGACAAGGGGGAATGGAAAACTGGCACAGGCTGCCCAGAGAGGTTGTGTAGTCTCCTTCTCTGGAGACTTTCAAGGCCTGTCTGGATGTGTTCCTCTGTGACCTGAGTTAGATTGTACGGTCCTGCTCTGGCAGGGGGGTTGGACTTGGTGATCTCTTTTGGGTCCTTTCCAACCCCTAACATCCTGTGATCTAGTCCAACCCTCCTGCAGGAAGCAAAGACATCCCCAACTGCATCATGTTGCTCAGAATCCCACGAAGCCTGACCTTCTATATCTTCAGGGATGGGGCCTCCACTACCTCCCTGGGCAACCCGATCCAGTGTTTCATCCCCCTCCATAGTAAAGAACTTTACTTTACATGCCACAGAATTAAAAAAATGACCAACCATGAGTCATGGGTAAAAATGGCTAAGTCAAAGCTGGTTTGGAAGTTCCCAAATACAAGAATTCTGTAAAAAATTGTTAAAAGGATATGAGGTCAACATCAGTTGGGACAACCACAAAGGAAAAACTACACCAGCTCTTTTAAGGATCCAACTGCACTCATCGGGGTGGGTGGAGAGGAGAAGAATTTAGTTGTACAAAGAGTTTCATTTATTTAAAAAAAAAAAAAAAAAAAAAAAAAAAGGAAGAAAAAAAAAAAGCAAAGNNNAAAAATAGAGAGAGAAGAAAAAAGTCACTCTCCTGTTTGATAAGATGTTATTTCTAACCAAACCTTGACTCCCTTGACTTTCTGACCAGAGGAACTCTGGATTCATAATACTTCCATTCCAGGGGATCTTGGGATAGGGTGGAGGTGGCACTGGGGATTACAAAGCAGAGAAGAATCGAAAGCAGAGATTTGCAGAGTGGGTAAGGCCTGCACTGATTTTTGTAGAAGTGTGTTAGATGGAGAGCTAATGAAAGATGTGCTGGCCCATAGCAGGAGGCATGGACTAGATGATCTTAAAAGGTCCCTTCTAACCCAAACCATTCTGTGATTCTATGATCTCATGTCTAACCAAGTGCAGACTTTCTGACTGTGAAGCCTCTGAAAAACATTCAGCCCCCAGCAGACACCCGGATGGAACAAGATAAAAATAATGCCATTGCAGTTACATCCACATACATCCTAGAACCACCTCAGTTCTGTCCCCAAATCTGCTCCCCTTGCACGTGCATTGTCAGAGGAGCCAGAAATAGTCACTGTAAAATCAGTAGCTAACTTCTCAGTTCTATTTGCAGCTGACGAATACTCTGAGGGTCCCTAGAACACACTTCTGCTACCCTCCCAGTCAGAGATCATCCCATTCCTGTATATATGGAAAGTCAAAATGATATGCTGCCAGAGGAGGCTGCTCCAGCTGGGGATAGGAGCAGCGATGGCAGCTTCCAGCTCCATCTACTCAAAACCCGAGGTGAAGCAATTCTCCATACATGAAGCACTGCATACACAAATTCTCCATGATGCACCTCCAGAGATATGGTTCTTGCAAAATGCAAGCTCTGAAATGCTAAACATGCACCATGGAGGAGATGCTGTGCAGAGACCCTGCTTGTTAAATTGCAGGTGACCCAACACACCTGCACAGTCCGCTGCAGTCATAGTCACTGCTGCCCCCACACCTCCCAGCCCCAAGCATCAGAAAATTGACCCCTCACACTCACTTCAGTTCAGTGAAGCATCTCTTTGGCTTTCAAGCATTCAAGCTCTTGGTACTTCCCTGGGTAATTAAGTATCTTTGCTCAGCTCTGTGAAACAGGGATGGGGCTGCCTATGGGCTTATGGCTCTGCCTTGGTCAGAATGACACAACGTTATTTCTTTCTAACCTGAGATCACCAACAATGTCATCATCGTTACCCAAAGCATCAGCATCTCTGAGCCAGCATCTCCTCTTCTATTTCCTGTATTCCTTTCCCTCTTTTTAGTAAGCATGGAGATGAACAGTGGAAGAAATGTCTAATTTTCTACAGATTTGTGGTGACTGACCTTTAAACTGGATTACATTTAACATTCTCTAATATTTCCACTTCTTCAAAATTCCTTTCCTTTTCCCCTCACAACTATCTTCCTTCAGACTACTCTGGATATGATCTGTAGCTTGCTGTGTCCCACCGTGGACAGGACAAGAAGCTAAAGACAAACATACAACAGTCCAAACATCCATCTTGCTTGCAACCCATTTCTAATCATGCTTGCAGAAAATTAGTTATCCTTGAAGCTTCTTCCCTTGTACCAAATCTGGTTTAAACTGGCCAAAGGGCAGCCAAAAAGTGAGAGAAGGGCACAGAATTGATTCTGTAAGGCTGGCTGCTGCTGAAAACAGGGTGAAAGTTATTAGGTCATTTCACTTTGCCCTGTAGATCCCACCATGCTTGTGCCACAGAAGGTTTTCAAAGACCCTGCCTTGCAGTGCCTCTGGAATAGGGTGGTGGAGAGGAGGATGGAGCTGTGGCTCCTGGGATGTTCCTCTGCAGTTTGCACTTCCTCCCACACCACACAGCTGCACCCAGTAGTCTGCTCCTTTTCTCATGCCTGACCTTCTTCAAAATTCATGTGTCAACATCAGCAAAAGGAAGAAAACTAAAAAGACAAAGAGAGCGAGGCTTATTTATATTTCATTGAATAACCTCACACACCAAGGAAGAAAGAACTAAGAACAAAAAGACAAAGGAGTGAGGCAGAAGAGAGAGAGTGGTGAACAAGAAACATCTAGGTTGCAGCTTTTAAGAAACCTTTGATTGATTCAAAGTCAGGTTAAACGTTTGAATCCCCCAGTCTCTGGGATCTCAGAGAGCTCTCTGCCACACTGAGCTCCCATGTCTTACAAGGACGGGAGGGTTAGCCCCAAGGAAGGGTGCTCTGATATGGAGGAAGGGCTGAGGTCTCTCCAAAACTTATATAAACGTGAAGGCAGATGAAAAAGCTCTTACAGACAGAATTTATCAGAAAATTGTACAGATTTTACTTTCTTTTCCATCTTTTCTTCCACAGAGTGGTTTTCTGCATGTCTAATTGCTGTTTTTCTAACTCTAAGCCTCAAATCACTACCCACTGTAGAAATCAAGCCAAAGCCAAAGAGCCTTTTTAGAGATCAGAAACAAATGAGTTTGTCCAAGATGTGCAGTTTTAGGGGTCACAACCAGCCAGAGGCCATCTCTATCCCTTCAACCTACAGTCTGAGATAGGGAGAAGAAACCTGTATGAGCAAGGAAGACTTACTGGAACCTCCAAGCCATGGCCCCCTTCAGGACCTTGATGAGGATGTAATTTGGAACAAATCAATGCACAGTCATATCTCATCTGAGGACCAATGAGCATCTTACGTCTTTTAAACACAAGCCACTTGCCAGAACTTCAAAGCCTCAGTAGACAGCTCTAACACATAGTGTTGGTCCTGAAAAAGCTGTTAAATGATGCTGCTTCAGCTCCTCTTGATTCAGGAATGAGGAAGCTCTCGCAAGCTGTTCCTCCACTGGAGCTCAGTACGCAGGGCAAAGTGCAAACTTGACCCCACAAACCCCTGGGTTCATCTGCAGGTGGCTGCTCCTTCAGCTAGTAACAACTACTAAAATTTTCAAGGGAGGGGAAAGAGAAGAGACCCTTCAGCTACAGCCAAGGTTTAGTAATCAGTGCATCCTGATGGGAACTTGAGCTACACTTCATCACTTAAACCACGCTCACAGTACACACTTCCCTTTGAGGGGCCAAATTCACTTCTTATGCCTGATGAATGGCACTGCACCAAGGACAGGACAAGCTCCATCCCTAAAGGTGGTCTGGTTCACTCTTTGTTTCATTATGGACAGAAATCCAGACAATTGGCCTCCTTTTTGGGTTGCTGCTACTACAAGGTGTGGGGTGCAGGCGTCTGCTGGCAGCTGACCTGTGAGCAGCCAGATTCCCCAAAGACACAAGGAGGAATGGCAATCCTCACTCCTGCAGCTCACCTGCTGCACCTCCTGCTTGTCTTGCCCTATGCCAGGAGGCTGAAAAAATAAGACCATTTAAACTGGTTGCTTGTTTGATTATTTTTTTCCCTGCAAATGAGCAACTGCACAAAGTAGCAAAAGTCACCCAGGTGAAAAACAAAAGTGTTTGGCTCCAAGCAGACATCTTTCATGAACAAGGTCCAAACTGCCTGTGTGCAGGAAGGAGAACTTCCAATTTGCTTTGCTTCAGCAAAGCCATTCAGGATAGGAGTGTTCAGGTGGGAAGCACTGTGTCCTTTTGAACATATGTCTGCAACAGTGCATACAGCAGTTACAAGTGAGGCACTCGTCTGGTTTTGTTTAATTTCTGAAACTTATTTTGTTGATTAAACAAATTAAACAACTCAGCCACAGCCCTGTGATCTTTCAAACCCACGTTAAAATTGCTCCAGAGCATCTGACAGGAGAACAAAGTGGGACCTCACTTGGTGACTGTGCAGCTGAGGAAACATCAGATTTCCCACCTGGTCAAATGGCCCCGGACTGGGGAAACTGCAGAGAATCGCAAAGGGAAAATAAACCATGCTTTGGGGCCTGGCTGGCACTGGAAAATATTTGCCTGTGTAGCAATGCCACCTTCCAGCAACAAAAGATAACTGTGAAGTTCAAGTACAGAACAGAGGGGAAAAAAATAATCGAAAAACTTTCTCTTGCTCAACATGGAAATATTTTCACTCTCTCCCATTTTTCCTTTGTGCACATAGCTAGCTTTGTTTTCCCTCCTCCTCCCAAAAAGAAAGTGCAGAGCATCTCCAATGTGGTGGCAGAGCAGAAATTCTTCATGGCAGCTGGGACACAGCCTGGTCATACAAAGCATTGGCCTAAACCCTGCAAGCTGCAGCTCGCCAAGTAATGTGGCAGTGGATATAGAAGGCAAGATGATGTCTGTCCTCTCTCGTACCCCAAGACATAAGTGAGTCTGAAAAAAAGTTGTGCAAGGACAAATTTGATGGGATGTAAAATTACAAAGAAGAGAAAACCTTAACTTTGGCAGAAAGTTTTGGGAAAGGCACACCAGAAATATTGCTGCTTTGTATTGCATCTTGCTTGCAGTTGAGCACGGGAAGAAAGGGATACTACAGACTGAAACAGGTTGAACACTACACACCCCTCTGCCACAAGGCAAACAGATCTCTGCTTTTCACATAAACAACCAAACCAAAACAAACAAAAGCAACCCAGGAAAACCTTTACTGACACTTGTGTGATTTGCCAACAGAATCTTTCTTATTTTTCACCTCACTGCATTGCTTGCTCTGCCCTCTGCCTGCAGAGAGTTCCCAGCACCTGGCCTCATCCTAAAATGAACAACAGAAAGACCACCAGCTACCTGCAAATAAGTGCAGAAATACAAGAGGTTTCATTTGCAAGTGCCCCCTGACGTTTGAAAAGGGTGGAAACATTTCATTGCTTTACTGCTTAGTAGCTCAGTCTCCACAAACCGCATCCTCTCTGCTACACAGGAGAAGCATCAGAAAATTGTATGTGACCAGGGCCAAGGGTGTAATTTAACACACACACCCTGCCCAACCTCTTCTATGTCTGAACATGCTATTTAATATCACAAAGGTACAAACTCCTCTTTCCCAATCCCCTTCCCCAGCTTGCAGAAGGAGCAGGAGCTGCCACTGTACCACACAGTAAGGGGATCTTAGCAAAACTCAACATGGATGCCATGCTTTGTCCTCATATGCCAACCAGGCCTTGCTGGCCACCACACTGCAAACACTGCAGGGTGCTTTTAAAGCAGAGACACCACCTGCATCACTTTTTTCCTGTGTTGAAAATTTTGCTATCCCTCCCAGTATGGTTGGTGAAAAGCTCAACATGAGCTGGCAATGTGTGTGCACAGCCCATACAGCAACTGTATCCTGGGCTGCAGCAAGAGAAGTGTGGCCAGCAGAGCAAGGGAGGGGATTCTCCCCCTTTACTCTGCTCTTGTCAGACCCCACCTGGAGTACTGTGTGCAGTTCTGGAGCCCCCAGCAAAAGAACTGTTGGAGCAAGTCTGGAGGAGGCCATGAAGATGCTCAGAAGGCTGGAGCTGCTCTGCTATGAGGACAAGCTGAGAGAGTTGGGGCTCTGCAGCCTGGAGAAAAGAAGGCTTCCAGGAGACCTTAGAGTAGCATTCCAGTATCTGAAGAGGGCCTACAGGAAGGCTGGGGAGGGGGTATTGACAAGGGCTTGTAATGACAGGGCAAGGGGCAATGGGTTTGAACTGGCAGAGGGGAGATTTAGACTGGATGTTAGGAGGAAATTCTTTGCAGTGAGAGTGGTGAGACACTGGCACAGGTTGCCCAGGAAGGCTGTGGCTACTCCCTCCCTGGAGGTGTTCAAGGCCATAGTGGGAGGTGCCTCTGCCTATGGCAGGGGGTTGGAACTGGATGAGCTTTGAGGTCCTTTCCAACCTTACCATTCTATGATTCTATGTGTGAGCAACCATAGTCTCTGATGGACCTCAGTGGGTCTGTTTATTTCTGGCTAGCTTCAGTGATGGTCCTCTCCTTCTTGCAATATTCCAAGCCTGTAGGTCCTGGGTCCCTCAGTACTCAAAAGCAAGCATTCCTGTGAGCATCTCTGCTTCTAACACTCGATCCAACCTGCGTGGCTGGCCAGAAGTCAGGTCCATGTTTAGAGCAGAGCAGAAATAAATTTATATTACTTGAGAGCATCATGATCTCCTCTCTCCACCACTAACCACCCTTTGCCCACGAAGTCTGCAGCAACACAAACAAATGCAGCACAGTGCAGAGCTATCATCCTGCTCCATATCAGAGACCCTGAACTTACACTAACTGATGTTGTGGTAAGATCATTCTCCTAGAAATCCAGGGATGAGAGGTGAGATACACATTTCATGGTGTTAAAAAAGGAACATGCCTAGGGTGATGTTTTTCCTTCCTTACAACTGTTTTTAGCATGCAGCTGCTACAGTAATATCAAAAAGCACATAAGCTAGCACAGCAAAAAAATGTGGGTTTTTTTTGCTCTCCTCTGTGATAAAACACTTAAAAACATTGCTTAATTATATGCAGGAGAATAAGCAGAAGCAAAACCAGGGCAAATAACTCTTGCATGATGGATTGGGATGGTAATGATTTACAAAAGAAAGCCAGGAAAAGGAAGGCAGGTTTTGTGAACCAGAGCAGAGCTTTTAAAACAGCCCTTAAGTCAAAGCAGCCTAGAGCTCTGTCACTTTTGCAGCTCTTTGTAAGCTGAATAAAACACAATTAATGGGGAGGTATGCAGATAGATACAACAAAAATTTCTGCAGACGTAAAAAAATAAAAATTGAAAGTGCTGTGTATTTTCAATTCACGCAGGCCAGCGCAGACATTTCCAATTAGAAACCCCCCTACATCGACGTTTGTAGCAGGGTGCCACAGCCGTGAATTTTCACCTACAGAGAATCAGCAACTGATGATTTTTCTTTCTTTTAAGGACCAGAGGCTCACACCTTTCAATGCAATCAGCAAACCAAACTGCCTCCAGGACTCCTGACTCCCTCAGCAACACACTCTGTGAAACTGGGCGTCAACGCACCTGCGAATGAGAGCAGAAGCAAATCCAGTACACATCCCACCTCTGCCTTGCGCCCCTGCAACACAACCACTGAGAGACTCTAAAAATACATAGATAAAACAAAAATGAAGGGGGCTTGGTGGAGATAGGCTGAGGGCAGGATGAAACAGGGTTTCAAAAGGCCTCAGCAGCAGCAGAAAACCCTGGAGAACTGCGTACCTAAGCCCAATCCACATGAAAGCTGTCTCTTTACGTTAACAGCTCAGCTGTGACGTGACCACTGTGTAGAGATAAAGAAACTCATTCTGGAAAACAATGATACTCTGGGGAAAAAATAAAAATAAAAAGCAGCCCCTCTGTAGGCCTTACCAGAATAGGTAGTGTCAGGCGGTACCACGCAACAGGTGTATTTCAGAGTACACCGCTCACAGGCTAGCCTTTTGAACTACAATGTTCCCATCTATACTGCTGCAAAGCCACAGACGTGGGCAAAACGGTGGGGTTGCTGTCCTGGGTGTAGTACAAAGGCAAATGGCCAACCCCTTCCCAGAACAGAGGGAGTTGGACATCATGTGCTGTGAATTTTCTATTCTAAGTGCTCATCTGCAAACACTGGCTTGGTGGGTTTTTTTTGTGTTTTAGGGTTATTTTGTTGTTTGTTTTCCTTTTTTTTTTTTTTTTTAAATGCAGGCTCAAGTTGTTAAAAACTGGATTAGGCCTGATTTTAGTTCTTTTGTTCTCTGGGAAAGTGACAGAATCTACTCAGAATCAACCAGGTTGGAAAAGACCTCCGAGATCATCGAGATCACCAAACATCGCGCCTTAATCTCAGCCTAAGCAGGAGATGGTCCCACACCAAGGAGGCACACGCTGGAACAGATAGGGCAAGTAACAAGCAGAAGAAATAACACCAGAGTGCCCGAGCCTGGGACAAAAATCCAGGTTTCTTCACTTCTCAGACACTGTTTCCTCTCCAGAGAAAGGGCTGAGAACTCACAGTTGGCACACGACATGAGGCACATGGACAGCCATGAACAGCACACAAGGGCTGCAGCTCCCACTCTTTTCTGAAGTAGACACAGTCTGGGAAAGGCTTTTTCACTTGTAGCATGGGCTTCTGCTTCTGCCAGAGGCATGTGCTTTGCTGTCCTGCTGAACATGTGCTTAGCTGGTGTCCTCCAGTGGAGTCACAGACGCTCAGGGACAGAAACAGACCCTAAGACCCAGTGGCACCTATGGCTGTGCACACTCAAAGGTTCTAGTGGGTGCACTCCTGGGGCCTTGCCCTCTCCTTTGGGAAGGAAAAATACGAACTGACCGCTTCCAAGCAGGAAGATTTATAAACCACCAATGTAAGATACAGCCAGATACATCAGCAGATGTCCTCAACACCCTCAGGGGGCCTGAATCTCTGGTCCAACGCCCTACATTGGTGGTTTTCAGGGTAAGGAAGGAAGATTAGTCACGTACACTGGTACCCTGTCAAAATTATCTCCTTTAATCAGTGGTGTGTTTACTCTTAGGCTGCATACTTGCATGCTCATAAGAGAGAAATAAAGACCAACAGATTTCTTAAGAGAGAAATAGAAACACTAGAAAAACATTCGTTCTAATTAGTTTAATTACTTGTCTGTGCAGCTCACTGAATCCTCATCACTGGGATAGATTAAAGTCACTGGATTTAAGTAATTCCTCATATTGAGTTTTTATCCAGCACCATGTGGTGGGAGGACAAGAGACTCACAGACACAAAACAACAACAAAAAAATTATCTGTAGACACTATTTTCAGCTATGTGGTTAAAGATGTATCCATCTCTGATTTTATACAGAAAAAAACAAAACCAAAACAGTTTATTCTGAAAGTTCAGCTTAATTTCTTCTCAGGTACACTTTTAAAGAGTACTTTTTCTTTTCTCTGGGAAAGAGGATGTGTGTTAAAAATAAGTGTTCTTTGTTTATATCACTTTCAGTAATCATTTCCCACTTTTTTAAGCTCAAACACCTTAACGACAATGTCTGGTCTCCTTTCTCCTTCATGTCATCCATCACTTCATGACACTGCTACCTAGATGGAGTACAGCTGAATATATTTCCTACATTATTATGTATTTTTTATATTATTACCTATCCTCATTCTTAGGATTTATTGTTGTAGGGACACTATCAGTCAAATGCCTCCAAAAGCAGAAAGAAGATGGGCTATAATAGAATCAAGACATTTCATTTCTTTGCAGAATTACAGAATCAGCTAGGTTGGAAAAGACCTTTGTGATCATTAAGTCCAGCCTACTACATAACAGCATCTAATCAACTAAACCATGGCACTAAGTGGCACATCCAGTCTCTTTTCAAACATTTCCAGGGATGGTGGCTCCACTGCCTCCTTGGGCAGTCCATTCCAATGGCCAATCACTCTTTCCTAACATGTAGCCTAAACCTCCTCTGGCGCTGCTTAGGACTGTGTCTTATAACTTAAGCAACAGAGCAGGAAAAGAGAGATTTTCCTGCTTTAGTACTTCTCATACTGCTTGGGAACCACAGCACCTTGCCTTTTGTCAGCAGAGCCTGCATTCTTTTCAAGTAAAATTACAAAGACTATCGAACATTTTACAGGTGAACTGCAAGGGGGGAAAAAATTAAAGTCACATGCACATCGTGGGTGTCCCTTTGGATGGCTGCAGGGCAGAAATAAGCCCTAAATTTCTCAGTAAAAACACCTTTCAGTTCTCAAGAAGTAGCCTCTAAAGTCCAGTGCTCAAGCAGTGTATGGTGCACATCACAGGAGGTGCCAGAGAGAAAAGTGCCCAGAGGATCTGATGGAGGGGAAGGAGCAAGGACTGAGGCCAGGAGATAATTTAGTGATTATTTCTTAGAAGGGTTCTAACACTGACACAGGTTGCCCAGGGTGGTTGTGGAGTCTCCCTCTCTGGAGATGTTCAAGACCCGCTTGGAGTTCCTGTGTGATCTGGTATACATGATCCTGCTCTGGCAGGAGAGTTGGACTGGGTGACCTTCTGAGGCCCCTTCTAGCCCGTAACCTTCTGTGATTCTGTGGTTTAGATTTGATGAAAAGAGCAAGAAGATATCTATTTCACCAGTATGTCACATCTAAATAAGACAGGCAATACATGCAGAATTAGGGGATGTCGGCCACCTCTATTTGCCCAACATCAGGAGCAGCCTTTTCATCATCCTCATTCAGCACCACAGCAGAACTCAAAAGGAGTCTACAGAGCTCCCAAAAGAGAGGAAGGAGCTCAACAATTGACACAAAACCTTAGCAACCTGCGTGTCTATAGCTGCACACCTCCCCCTTTGATTCGCTCATGAGGTGTTAGAAAAATGCAGATGGGTTTGTGATTTATAAAGCTCATGAGTCACTGTACCTCTTTCCTCCACTCCACCTCTGAGGGCTTCTCTGCATATCTTCATGTTCCTCAATGAGGAGTACAGATGTGAGGATAAAACACCACAAGCAGACTAGTGTAATGTCTCACTCTCACAGCGTGGTTTTAACTGTGGCCCTCCAACACTGCTATTCTTTCCCGCCCCTACTTCCCTCTGCACTTGACAATGCTTTGATAAACTCACTGGCTATCACTTCAAGCTATCCAGATTGACATTGCTTACTCAGTTTGAACCTTTGCACCACCAGGAAAAGCTTTAGTAAACAATGATTTCCCCTTTTAAAACATTAGGTCTGGCTTACAATTGTGACAACTGAAAATATTCCCTTCTTGAATGGAACGTTGAGCTACAGTGCCAGATACTATCGAAGGAAGCTCAAAAGCTGAGTTGGGTCATGAAGCAGCATCTCTGAGCCCACCACACTGAATATTTCCACAGCAATGCAACAGGAACATTTATCCCAATATTTCCAGAAGCAGGAATTTCAACATACCTTCAAAACTACATCCTTCTGGACACTGCTACACGGATTTTCACAAGACCGGAACACCCAGTGTCCTCCAAACTCAGCTAGCGAATATCACACAAATCTGAGGTCCAAGGCACTTCAGGACAACTCCAATTTTAATCACATGAACAGTCACCTGATGGTCTAACTCACAGGGTTTACTCTGATGAGCCAGGAGGCAGACCGCAGGCATCCCATGTTAAAGTGCCATGTTTCTGTCTGGGGGTGCAAACAGATCCCTACGTGTATACTGCTGCCCGCTTGAAAGAACACGCTGCAGACACCCATGCTGCCTGTGGCTGTAGCCAGGTTGGGTCTCCCACTTGCTAGGCAGGCTCAGATGAATGACCTTAAGCTGCAGATGGACGACACACATGTGTTTCCCAACCTGGACTGCCATTTAGGAGACCCCTGTCATACAGATGAACCCCTATATTGCTAAGAAAACACATTTTCTCCCTCAACCTGACAGTTTCTTCCTGACCATAACTGGTGCCTATTCTCTCAGCCAAGCCAGAGCCAAAAAGCAGGTGTGCAGGTCAACAGGCCTCCTTTCTTCTGTACCAGCACACAGGAAAGGTGGCTGCTGCTGATTAGGGGGAGTGAGGTGCTCAGAAAAGTACTTGCCTATGCAGTGTTGGGCATCAGTCTGATCTTCCAGGCTCCTTCTGGCCCTGATGACATACCAGTATGGTTCTGCTGAGGGGCTTTGTAAGTGTCTTGGTCTAAGTAACATTGCCTGTAACCTTGTCACATTTTAGATTCTATTAGGTTGTGCTCTACTTGCTTAAAGACTGTCTCAGAAAGAGGACTTGTATCAGGCCATGAAAAACACTATCATAGAATAGTAAGGTTGGAAGTGACCTCGAAGCTTGTCCAGCTCCAACCCCCTACCATACGCAGGGACGCCTCCCACTAGAACAGGTCACTCAAGGGCTCATCCAACCTGGCCTTGAACACCTCCAGGGAGGGAGCAGCCACAACTGCCCTGGGCAACCTGTGCCAGTGTCTCACCACCATTCGGAGACTTCTCTAAAAGCCATGACATGACTTCTACTATCTAAAATCGGTATCTTTTCTGGCCCCTTTCCCCTCGTGTAGGAGTCTCCCTTAGTTAATGGCCAGTGGTAATCAGAAGGTCCCACTGGCTCAATATTCAGAGGCTTTACAACTGTTAAAACCAATCAGGCCTGTGAATTAAGGCACTGCTACTATCACCACAGCTCAGATGGGCAATTAAGGTACAAAGAGAGTGTGGCAGAAGCTTCCTTAAACGGCCAAGTCAATTTACAGCTTGCTGCCACCAAAAGGGTAGCACAGTGCAGAAATTCTGCCTCACCCAAGGTCTTCAGAAGGGCTGGAACCTGTGGGTAGGTTCTCAATGCTACAGGCTATACTCCATCCTCCAGTAGATTCAGACTATCCTCCCAGCTTGCAAGCTGAAAATATTTAACAGCCCCTGCAAAAGGAGTTGGTATTTTGGATTAGGTCCCAGCAAACAAGCACTGAAGTCATAAAACCACACTACAACTCTCACCAGCAGGCTCATGCAAAGAAGCAAAAATTTGAAGATCAAAGGTCTGAACTATCAAGTTTCCCTCAAATATTACTCATCAGGTCAGGTGCATGAAAATGGCACAGAAGCCTGCCTTCTGAAGATGCCAGACCTCTCTCTGCTCTTACACAAGCTGAAAGTTAGCTTCCTCTGCAGCTGCACCAAAACACAGTGCCAGCAAGCCGCACTGGTTCCTGCTGCTATGCCTTTGCTTGAACACCATCCCTTGTCATTATTTTTCTTTTTCTAAATTCTGGAAAAATCTAGTACTTCAGATGTGAGGATGACGTTTTCACAACAATCTCATCTCATCTAAACTCTGTGGGCACCATCAATACACTTGTTCACTTCTCTCTTTCTGGAGGCCCTGAAAGAACTGACCCACACCTCTTTTAGTCAAGGGCATAATTTTCCTGCTGTTGGTAACACAAAATGAGGGTTCCTAGCATGCATCACATTATCCCTTCACTGGTTTCTTGATGTAGGGACCCTATAAAAGATGCTTAGCTACTCTTTTTCCCCATCATCCTAATCACATGCTATGCCCACTGAAGTTGTTTTATTGTATCTGCTGTACTTCATCTCCTGCAATTTCCACTCAGATCACCTCTACATGTAATTTTCCCCTTATTGGCTTCAAATTTTATCTCAGCACTTTTCTTTCAAAGTGTATTTACTTATGTGTCCTTCTCTTACTAACCACCCAGACCCCAGACCCACAAAAAGCACTTTGCTTTAGTAAAATCCTGTGTATAAAGTATAAACTTTTAGAACAGAAACTGTGTGACAAAGGACCTACCACACATTCAGCAGAAGAGACAATACATAGCAAGTCCAGCAAGATCCTTTGACATATCTGCATGCTCTCCCCTCACTGCAGGTCACAAAACACATCCCCCAGCTCACTGTGCATTTAAAGCATTTAATACAGGACCAGAAGCCACCAGTTACTGTCCATCTTCAGAGAACAGAAGCCAGCTTAAGTATCACTGATGTTCCAGATGCCTACACCATCTGAAGTTTGAAATTAATAGATGTTTGCAGCTGAAGTTTTCATGAAGTAACACTGTCCTAATTTCCTCTGTCATCCAACAAATAGGCTCCCAATCAAATATTTATCTTCCTTCAGAAAAATCACAGATGATATGTTCAATTTTTAAATGAAAAAGAAAATAAGGAGGGTTAGAAAGCCCTTCAAAACTGTGCTTGCTTATGGGGAAAGGCTTCTCTTGCTATGCAGTACGCTGAGGTTTCAGGTGGGTGTGTACAGTTTATGAAGTGTCCCTAGAGGTGCCTACCAAGCAGGCAAACAAATGCATTTTGTCCCTAAGGATCATGGGAATGAACGAGCTTCCTCTTCCTCCCTGCAGCACTCCTTGTTGCTCTGATTTGTCACAGGGCAGAGCCACTGCCCTCTGCGCACAGTAACAGTTTTGCTGCTGGGAGAATTTGGCACTGCCACAAAGGACCTTTGTTCGTGCCAGAAGTTGGGCACACAATGCAATCCTTCCCCCTTGTCACACAGAGTTGGGTTTCCATAGCTGGGGCAGAAACACTCCTCGACAACCACAACTCCCAAGCCCAAACGTCACCTCCCTCCTCAACACGGGATGCTTTTTCTCATGGCAAGTCCTGCAGGACAGAGGAGACTGAGGGGAGCGGTCGCTGCACTCTGGAGACCAGTTCCTGCAAACTCTAACCAGACGTGCAGCAAAGATGGGTCTGAAGGACTGCTGGAACTCTGCCCTTGGTCTCTTTGCAGGGCTTTTGTTACCTGGATACTACAAGACCACTTCAAAATAAGGCTCTCCAATTTACAGGTACATCGTCATCCTCAAAAGACCTGACCCTTGGCAGATAGATCTGATTTAGTAACGTGCAATTCCTTTGTGTCACATTTCCCCACCTGTGTTTAACCTGCCAGCTTCTGTATTTATGCATGAGTACATACATGTGTGTGCACATACACAGAGGTTTATTTATCCCAGTGAAGCAGCTCTGGGGCACTGCTCTGAATCCAGCTTGTCCTACCTTTCCCTCCACTGGCCCTTACAATGAGGGTGCCCAGGCCAGGATAGAAGCTTCCAGCACACAGGAACTCTGGGAAAGGATGCCAGTACAAGGGGCTGGGGACAGAAGGTAAACACACCCTGACACAATATTGCTGGAAAAGGATGGGATTTAGCAGGATGTGTCTCTGTGTTTCCATTTCACCCAGGAAATACAACTCATCCACATATTATTTAATGTTTTAGCTTGAAGGAAGCAGTGCTTCTTTTGGAAACATGCAGTGGAAGAAAACGAAAAGAATCCTTGGAAATAAATGAAGTTTTGTAAGACCTGATTATGTAGTAAAAAGCACAACTGACACACCTGTAAATACAACTGGTCCAGCATAACCTGTGCTTTTGCAGACTGGCCACTGAGTGTACCACACCGAAGGATGTATTTTGTTTCTTTCACTTTTCATTTCAAGCACCAAGGGATGCCGCACGAACCAGTTCATACTTTCAAAACTGAGTCTGATCTGGACTTTGTAAAGCTTCCATGCTTTGGCACCCTCTTGGAATGTTCTTTACATTCCCAAACCACAAACCACGTTTTACTCAAACAGATTACTAGTATACTGAAAAATAAACTCCCAAGGAAAACAAAAAGGAACTGGTAAAAACTCCCACTCATTTCTTAACAGTGGAAGTGTTTGCCAGCAGAACACCTTAAAAGCATGACAAAGTACACTTGGCAGTTGCCTACTCCTGTCTCCTCCCACGTGTTTTAATCCAGGCACACTCAATATTCCCAGTGCGGGGCTGGAGTCATCACAGGCATCGTCCTCTTTGTCTCCCTGGTGTCTGGAATTCACCACCACCACCCGAGGCTACTTCGTAGCATGTCCAGATGAACAAACTGCAACAGTGATGCTTGAGCAATACTTGACAAATGCAGAAGACGAAGAGAACTTCTCCTTAAAAGTTTCTCACTGAAGAGTATTTGTTTAATTTTTTTTTCCCCCTTAATGTGTTTTTTTCTCATCCTGTTTCTGGGAGGACAGCATCAAGCTGGCACCAGCTTACCCAGAGTTTATCCTCACTCCCACCCCGCTCCAGCAAACCCTCCTCCTTCCTACTCTCCTCTGCACTGCAAAACAGGCTCCAATAAACCAGTCATCAAAATCCAGCACAACACTAATATCTAATATTTATTTGCCAAAACACAAGCATGCTTCTTCTGAGGAAAGAAGGAAATAATAATAATGGAAGAATCCTTAATGATTTAATTTCAAGAGCCAGCTATTTTGTGACCAGCTTGCATTAATTTAGTTTTGTCTCTTGGTTTTATAATGTTTGTGAAAATGTCTCTCTCAAAATGAAACAACCACCTAACACCCTACTATGAACTCAGTGAGATGTGACAGCTCTTTCCATAGCAACCCACCAGCACCAAGCCTGCTTTTCTGCATGGACTTTTCTGCACAGCAAAGGAGGGCAGGAAAATGCCTGCTGAAAAGTTCTGGCTGTCAACTCCAGCCTGGCAATCCTGCCACCGTGGGAAACCGAATACACTGGGGAAAGGCAGCACTTCTATGACCTTCCTGCTGAAATGCTTCTTAGCTCCAACTGCTAACCAGCTGCTCACTCGTTTGCAGGTTGGTTGGTTTGCTTGCGTTGTGAAGCAGTCACTCTGCTTCCTAAACAGCCTGTGAAATTATTTTTGAAGCCCCCAAACTGTTGTCCAGAACGGGAGTGGAATTAAAGCAATTGGGCCCCTGCTCTCAGATGACCTCCACGTGCAACAGCAAGGTGGTCACTAGGAGGGTTTTCTTTCAGAGAACAGGCAGAAGCTTGTGTCCCTTCGAGCGCTGGTAGGACAAACACCCTGGGATCGCCATTGCTGCAAGTAGCTTGGCCAGTGTGGAGGTCAGGCAGAGCGCTGGCAAGCTTCTTCGGTGCCTCTGATAGCCATTGCTGGATCTTGCACCCAAAGTTTTGCTTAGACCAACCTGCCACTACTTCAGAGCCAACTCTGGCAGACTCTCAAGTTTGTATCTGCAGCCACAAGGTTTTCTCCAAAACATCTCCCCATACTCTTTGATGAATACTTTAATTCAGCATCCTCAGACATGTGGGAACTAAGATCTCCAGGCACATCTTGTCTTTGTCAATATATTCAACACGGCTGTTTAGCCAAACCCTTTGTGTAACTACTCCGGATCCAAAGCTGACACACAAGGCAACTCCCAAGGATCCCCCACAATGCCCCTTTCCAGCAGCTTTCCCTTCTGGTCTTACCATCTGCAAGAGTCTGCCTGAAGCACTATGATTACCTAGACTGAATAGAATCAGTCAGGTTGGAAGAGACCTCTGAGATCATCCAGTTCAACCTAGCACCCAGCCCTATCCTATCAACTACACCATGGCACTAAGTGCCTCATTCAGTCTTTTCTTGAACGCCTCCAGAAATGGCAACTCCACTACCTCCCTGGGCAGCCCATTCCAATTCCAATCACTCTCTCTGTCAAGAACTTCCTCCTAATGTCCAGCCTATACCTCCCTTGGCACAACTTGAGACTGTGTCCCCTCATTCTGTTGCTGCTTGCCTGGGAGAAGAGACTGACCCCCACCTGGCTACAACCTCCCTTCAGGTAGTTGTAGACAGCAATGACGTCACCCCTGAGCCTCCTCTTCTCCAGGCTGCACACCCCCAGCTCTCTCAGCCTCTCTCATAGGACTGTGCTCCAGGCCCCTCACCATCTTCGTTACCCTTCTCTGGACATGCACCTCAACATCTCTTTTGAATTGAGTGGCCCAGAACTAGACACAGACTGGAGCAATCCAGGGTTATTTCTCCTGAAGCTTTATGTGAAGGTTTAGTTGCACAACAGTTTCTGAAAAAACATGTTCCACAGCAAGAGCTGATTGTACTTTTAAAGCCACCTGACTCCAAAATCCAAATAAGGGGGGAAGGGGAGAGATAATAGTCCTATCAATAAGGCTGAAAATGGCAGAGCCCTGAAAACATACCTCAGAGGAGCATTAATCAGCCACCGCCTCTTTCAAATCCAGCCTGAGCTTCGGGCTGCTCTCCTGACAAAAATCACCAGCAAAATACACATTTATGCTCCAGCAGACCAGCTGCCTTCTGATGAGGAAACACTTGATCATAAACTTTTCCTAAAGTAACTCCTGTCAATTTTTTTTTTGCAATATTCAGGGAACTAGATCAAGACTAACTGCACCTATGCCTCTCACCTGAAAGACGAACTCAAGGTAAATAAATTAAAAAATAAGTTTTTAATTATATTTGTCTTTTCTCCCCCAAAGCTTCTCTTTTCTTCATGATTTCTTTGTCTGAAGGAGGTTATTTGTTTCTCCTCCAATAGCTTTTTGCCTTCTCCAACCCTACCAAAATGTTCAGGGAGTGAAGGAATTCAGGACGAAGAAACCAGACAAAGGCCTGATTTCTCTGTCCTCTCCTGGAGGGCAGGCCCTGTAGAACAGGGTAGCTTCTGGCTTGGGGAAGAACCAGGCACTCAATTCCCTGGCATCTCCCATGGTCTTACAACAGCAAATTAAGGGGTAAAAATCAGTATGGGTAGAGAGGCTACAAACAAAATCCCCTTAAAATCCTGCTCATGCAGGCCATGGGACTCTACTTTCTTGTTGAAAACAAATAATTTCTAAAGCAAAGAAAGAGAAGGAAAGACAGCCAGGGAGTATGAAAGGGCTGCAGAGCCTGTAACGGAAAATCCACACTCAGTCACTGAGCAGTCCTCTTGTAACACTTATTAAAATAGAGCAAGTATGAAGAAACAGCCCAATTGCACACAACACTGCTGAGAAATTGGATCCGACTGTTGAAATCAGTTCCCAAACCCCTCCTCTCCAAATGCTGGCAGTTCACATCAGTTAGTTGCATGCAAACCACCTCTGAGAAAGGAGTGGTGGGAGACACAAGACAGGATGGGATCACCCTGAATTTGGTTCATCTTCAGAGCAGGCCTGGCACCTAAACCTTCACTGGTCTCTTTTGTCACTTGCCCAGGTTTGAATGCAGGATCTCTGGCTGTGGCACTAAACGAGTTGAAGCATGATGTCTGTGGGACTTGGTCTTAGCTGCTGCATAAGCATGAGTGCTCATGAGTGAGAAAAGAACCCTTAATATTAGAGGTCTAAGAAAGCAAGTCCTCCCTGGTTTCTTATAATTTGCTTTTAATTCTAGATATTATTTAAAAACTGAATTTAAACAAGAGTAGACAGACTTTACTCCTTTTGTGGAATAAATCAACCTAACAGCTGAGGTCAGGCCAACACACAGAAACAGAAGACCTGGATAAGGAAATTCAGCACTGGCTGATTCGTCCTTTAAAAAGGATGGAGAAGAGCCATCCTGGCACATCAAGTTTGTTTCTCTGAAGGTGAAACAATTCAGTGTTGGTATCAGCAGGAAATGAAAAACATGCTCTTTCCAGAATACCCCAAGATATCTTTTCAGGGCTTCAAATGCTGAACAATGGGATAACCCTGTGGTCCATCAAGCTTGCACTGAACTGAAGCAATGCAAAAGGCATCCTTACCCGACCACTTTTTGGCATGATGGCTCAGCCCTGCTTCTTGCCCTGTGTCTCCAGTCCAAGACATGCAGAGAGAGACCATGGCAGCAAAGTGAGAGGAGAGCAACAAATTATTTAACCTACTAAAAGGGGCTCCAGATGGGATCCATGCCTCACATTTCAGAGGAACCACAGCACAGCTTGAGGCTTGCAAAAACAAAAACACCATCACCACTCCCCAAACCACACAGCAAAAACCCACCAAAAGCATACTATGAGAGAAGGAGTGTGAAAAAAAAGAATTAACTGCACATCGTTCAGTTCTGATTTCTTACATCGAGAGGGGATCAGTGGGAAACGTTAAAAAGAAAAAAAAGTAGTCTTTCCTCCTTGGACAACTCCATGTCAAGATGCAGGTGCATACACACACAATGTAGATAAAGCTGTACAAAGCAGCATATGCCATTGCTGTTTCCTTAGAGTGTAAATAGCACCAGGAAAGAAGCAGCTTTCAACCTGGCCCCCTGTTTGCTTCCAGTCCCGAGTGACTCAAAAGAAGGGCTGTCTTAACATGCTCGGTAGCATGTCAATCTTTCCCAGCAGGTAGAAGAGCTAAAAATCAATTGCTCTAAACAAAAAAAAAAAAAAAAAACCACCAAAAACCCCTGAGGCTTGCTGGGAAGAAGTAAAACTGGGGGGAAATAAATGTAAAGATGAAAGGTGTCTGTAATCTCTTTAATGCAGCACTGAAGTTCTTCTGAAGAGAAAGCACAGAAACGATAAGAAAAGGAAAGAAAGGAAAAGAAGAAAGCAGCCCATTGACACCAGCTACAGATATATTTTTTTAATGGGCATTAGGTCAGCAGGGCATTTTCCACCTGCCCTGCTTAAACCAGAGCTTTGATGATGTTACACGTGTGATTTTAATACAACATTTATCCTGGTGGGACCATAAGTTTATTTTGTCTGTGTGTGCAAGAGTATGCACAGGCACGGAGGACAGCTCAGGGTTTTCCTGAGGGGAGGAAGAGTGATTTGCAGGCATAGGATGAAAATAGCAGCTGTTGGGTTGCACCTCAACTGTGTTTTGGGTTGCTGACAAGGGTAACGGGGAGAGAAAGGAACAAGTAGCAGTAAAGGGCTGCAAGGGCTTGGAGAGAAGGGAAGAAGAGGATAAGAAACAGCTTTGCCCTCAGCCTCCTACAGTCCTCCTGAATTCAGCTCAAATGGTGAAAAGGCCCAGCCTTGCTGCTGCTGAAACCCACCTGGCAGGGGAATCTTTTCTGTAACAGCAGAACCCTTGTCAGGCCTTTAGGCTTTGTTCTCTCATGTGAAGTGCACGGCAGCTGCTACATCCTCTCACTTCTGCCCGACTTTCAGTGCAACCTACAGGCATGCCCATTGCAACTCAACACACTGGCCAAGATGGCAATGGTAAAACACTCCCCCCTCACCCTATATTTTCTCCTTGTGATTTCTGTCTACATATAGATGAAGACACCCCAGGGTGTCTCCTTCAGAAAGACTACAAAAAAGGAAAGATAATGAATCCACATTCTGTTTTTCTTTAAAATTCCACAGTGCTTTTCCAATCTAATTCAATAAGGACTGTGTAAACAGACTGGAAACTGAAAGAGTTCCCAGTGAATCAGCCACTAACGTAGTAGAAGTTAAAGAAGACTAGCTAGAAGTTGAAGTCAATGTTAAAAACACAGACTAGGGGCAGTCTGAGTAGCTTTGAAAGTGAGCTTTCAGAAAACCCTACCCTAGAACCTCACTGATCTCTTAATTTAATTACTGCAGTTTTAGGATAGCTTACCATAATTAGACTATAGTTTCTCTAAAGGTGTTAAAGATCTCTGGAGGACAACATCTTTTGTGTCGCCACTGATTTGCTATACACTTAACTGCATGTAATGAGCTTAATTACACACAATGCATTTTAGTTGACTATATCCTATAAACCCAAAACAAGCCCAGAGAATCTTTTTCTGCACAGTATATCATCACTGCTGTATATATTACCAAAATGGTCACTGCTTCATTACACCTGAAGACTTGAAGAACAGCTGGCAGACAAAGAAGCAGAAGATATCCACATCTCTATGGGGAACCTCCAGCACAGGCAATGCTACAGATGAATGGTGCACAGATTTACTTGGCCCTTGGGCAGGAGAAGCTGGGGTAGAAAAAGGTACTCAAGACCCAACAAGAAGCTTAATATTCACGACCCACTCTAAGAACAAACAAGAGGTTAACAATTTCCATGGGTTTAGGGGCAAGTTAAAAAAGGAGATCCATTAAAAAAATTAATTTTACATTCCCTGAGGATTATATTCCAAAAATGACTCTTACGTGAGTATTGTTACTGCCTGACATTTTGGTCCCATTATCATTTTGGCATGTATATCAGATATGATTCACCATATGTTTAATGACATGCAATACACTAGTTCAACTACATCCTACTAATGCAACAAGCCTAGAGAAGGTTTTCTTATGCTGCAAGTTACAACTTTAATTAGAAATGCCTTGGTCACACAGCCCTCATTCAATTTTAAGATCTCCCATGTAGATTTATTGAACTTTAAACAACAAAAGAAAACCTCCCGAGACAGATAAAGCCTTTTGTCTTCAACTTGAAAAAGACATTTTAAGTGTTAGCACTAGAAACATCCCAATCCTAATACCTTCTCTACCATTTTTGAGCTATTCATGTAAAATGGTTTCTCTGTAAGATTACTGGGTAGGATTTCTGTAGTAAAAAGTTTTTTCCAGATCAACACCTTTTCCCCAATTATGAGTCCTGTAGTACAAACCCAAACAAGCCCCAGTCCCTGTCCCAAAGTTTGCACACTATTTCCCTGCCCAAAGGGGAGTTAGGAGGATTATTAGTTGTAAATTGCTTTGAAGGTTAAAAAAAGGTGCTAAATACTACTGCCTCCATGAAATCAATCCATACTCCCCAGAACTCCCTACCAACCACTTATACTGTGATAAAAATAGTGATTCTGAGCAATAAGCTGGTTGCTCTACAACTGGCCACTCAGGACAACACCAAGCATTTTGCCTCTGACAAGAGACCCTTGCAAGCAAATCTGCTTTAAGGTTAAACATATTTCAACTCATGCAGTCAAATGCTGTTCAATCCCTTCAGGTAAAGAGCTGAGTGTGTTTCTCTCCTGTGAATCAAGATCAAGTGGTGTCCACCAGAATGATGCTAACTTTTGCAAAGACCACCATCTTAGACTTTCTATGAAGCACAGCTCACCTCTGGTTAATTCTGCTATGCTGAAGGTGCACAGAGCAACTTAGCATCCAACCTCAGCCTCTGATGAGGAGGGTCTCAGATAAGGAGCAAGAGAGGAACATCAATCACCTCCACACAGGGAAGTCTACAGAGGCTGGCATTTATCTAGCCACACTACCAGTCATCTTTTTGATCAAGTAAGATAAAAATTCACCAAATTCACCACAGGAATACGAAGCCCCCTCCTTGAGCTTCCAAGTGTCTGGAATAAAGTTCAGCCTTTGAAAAGCAGCTACAGACTAATTTTCACATGTGTCTAGTACCCAAATTCCCAAACAATTTAAAGGTGGTCCCAGGAATTCAATATCCTGGAAAAAAATGGAAACCTTATGCATTTTGTAGAGGTGTTTGATACAGCACTGATGCTTAAATCCCAGCAAATAGGCCAGCAGTGATGTTATCTGGGTCTGTGCTGCCATCCCACCAGTGGGAAGAGGTAGGAAAAGGAGCAGGACACACACTGAGGTCTTTACATAATGACCCAGCCAGTCTTGCTGAGGCCAATTCCTTTGCTCAGGTAAGATTAGGAGCCATCTAAAAAGGAAAGCACACATAAACTCTTTGAATGTCAGTGTTTTGTGAGAGGTGACACCAGAAATTGTCCCTCATTGAGAGATCTCGCGGCTGAGCCTTTGAGGAAGAGCAGAGGCAGAGAGCAGTGTTGGACAGTGCCAGCAAGGTTAACCCGTCTACAGCTTCCTGAAAAGCAAAGTGAGGTGATAAATAGCAAGGGTGGTTTCTCCTCCAAAACAGACTTGGTGCTGAATAGCTGTGAGGATGATACAAAAGGTGAGCACACTATAACTCTCCACATGCCCCGGATGCCTGCATTTGAGTAGATGCTACACTGAGATCTGGTGAGGCCACAGACCTACATTGCAGGGGGCAAGAACTAATGCATTTCAAAATCATGTACTGCAAAATTCTGGGGGTTGAAAGCAGCACAAAAGCAGTGTGTTTTACAGAAGGCTTTCAATAAGCAGCAGGCTGCATGGCATCACCTCAGTGCTCAGGGTGTTGGGAAAGGCCATTTTCCAGCAGGTGTCACGCTATCGATGCTTTACACCACTCAGAGCTCATTATGTTGGTGTTACTGCCATCACATTTACAGGCATGTTCCAGGCAGCTGCAGAAGACCACACGACACCTGAGCCTAGCATTTTGTTCTGCTAACACACCCCAGTGAAGAGTAAATAGACTGAGGGGTTTAGGAGGAGAAGCAACAGTTTCAGCTATCTGTCACGGACCAGCTGTGCATTCACTGGGAGACAAGCAACATGTTGCAGAGGCCAGATGTCAGCATCAGGGACTGCAATTTGCAGCGGTAATTCACCGGCTAAAACCACTCAGAATTTCTTGACTTTTAATAGTTGCTAAGTAGGAAACCCCAGCCACTGCCAGTGGCATAGTAAGGCCCCTCCTGCAGACCCAGTGCCTTTGGGTGAGGAGAGCATGCATAGATGAGCAAAGAGGGGTACTAGGCAGGTATAGAGCTGGTCTCCATGAGCCTGAAACAAACCAGCATGCTGGAATGATCACACAGCTCCACTGCCTGCAAGTGCCACACTACACAGCACTCCTGACCTGTGCAGCTTCCCCTCCTGGGCAAGCTGCTTGGAGCTGCAGCTTACAAACTCCTCACTCTTATAAATGAGGTATTTTTATTTTTCATGTTTACTCCTTTTGCAATTAACTCACAAAACTTGCAAAATACTTTCCCCCTTCTTCTGCCATTCAAATGCTCCTTCGGAGTCACCCACCCCTCTGTCAAAAACAAGAGCAGATAAAAAAGTGTCACTATCTTCTCTACATTTATTGTGTTCCTGAGTGCATATCTTTATGCAGATACCTTATGACTGCAGAGTGGTGACGGGGCCAGATCAAGGGCTGAGCACAGGAATTGTTTTTTGGTGTGCTTGGTTGGCTTCAAGTTTGAGGACACAGATTGTACTCTGCTGGGAAGGGAGATAGGCACCATCAGCCCCTTGTGCCTCTCCATGCCACCATCATGGTTACACACCATAAGCTAGGGGATGTAACCCCCAAAACCCAACCTGCCTTGCCTGTTTCCTATACTAAAAAAATCCTCTCCAGGTGCTTGAAGGTGATGTATATTACTGCAGGCTCTGAAAGCTTTACACCACTTTTAACAAGCAGAGCGTACCTCCAATCTCACTGCCACCTCTGCCAGGCAGGGCTACTGCGAGGCTAAGGTATGTGGTCAGGAGTTCACCCCAAAGACACAATTACTCAGCCAGACTCAGCTGCAAAGAGATGCTCAGAGGTCCTCATGACATACAAAATGCACCCTTCAGGTTTTCACAGACAGCAGTGAGGTGCTTCTGCATCTTCTCTTATAAAAAATTGCACCATTTCTATAGTAACAGACAAACCTTAATGCTGCAATGGGCAGCACTACACATTACCTTTCTGCTGCAGAAGTTTCTTTCCTTTTGATAATATGCACCAAAAGGAACATGTTCATAATGAACTAACACCTATTAAGGGTGTGCTCTCACCCTTCCTGCAGCTACATAAAGGCTGTTTCTCATCTACTCACAAGTTCTTTCTCAAAGTGCCTCAGGAGTATTTTTAGAGGGGCTGATCATGGCTCATTCAAGTCCTCTGAAATTTTGCTACTGACTCTGGCAGAAGCAAGATTAAAGAAGAAAGGTGCTCCTTCTCTGCACTCCTCCAGTATCAGAGGGATGGTCTGTCCATGGCCACTCAGTGGGCATTTTTACTTAAAAGAAAACTGTCAGAGAGCAAGGTCACATCAAGATGGGGATCCACTGAGTGCTTTGCAACAAAGCTAAAAAAAAATAATTAAAAAATCAGCTCCTCTTTGTATTTACATAGTGTATAATAGCTAATATATAACCATTAAATATTATTGTTTAAATTATTTATCATAAATATGTAATATGAAGAAATTTAAGACCATTCCCCACCCCAGTGGAGCTCATGACCCCTCCTGTAATAGATCCTGAGCATCACCACTGGCTCTCTGGCCTTCCTACACACACTCACAGCAGTTTCTGAAACCCAGCCACTCGAGTGCTATGAGGTTTGATCCATCCATAGCAAACCTGACTGGATTTCAGGGTGGCACACACAGTTGAAGTCTGAGGCATGCAAGCAGAAGACTGCTTGGAGAACTGCAGACAGGAAACATGCCAGATTGTTTATACTTGAGTCATGACTAATGCTGACGGTGAAAACTGAGACAGCTCAGAGACCTCTACTGTGCTTCAGAGACCTCTACTGTGCTCCAGTGTCTGTCTGATGCTCTACCCTAATTCCATGAACAGCAAAACTGGGACTAAGCACGCATCACCTATGCAAACACCACAATTGTATTTTGTGAAACTATTCATAATGCAGAGCATGTGGTACTCATCCCAGAAGACAGAAGTATGTTCTCCAGTACAATAGCAGACTCAGAAGTTCAAGTGCTCCCTCTTTCAAGATATCAAACTTCTGATTTCCCAAAGGCACCCTAGTGAACAAGTTGTAACTGAGAAGACAACGGTACTGAAATCTATCAACATCAGCAGAGGATAAAGGAAAGGTCTGGGACAGGTGGAGACAGGAAGATCCAGGAAAGTTCACTGCAATTGTTGTTACTTCCAGTCTCTTTCCATTCACCCAACTATTCCATACCTTGATGGTCTTGATTGCCAGGTAGACGTGGAAGTAGCAGCATGTTGCAAATCAACTGGAACAAGTAAAGAGGAAAGCTAACAAAGCCTGGGTTAGCTTTAAGTGTAGCAAGTGAAGGTCTGGGCAAAAGAAGAGGCCCTACAATTGGTTACACGGGGATTTGGGACAGATCACTGACTTGTGATACAAGGTATGCACATGGATACCAAACTACCATTAAAAAAAAAAGAAAACAAAAAAGGGCAGGTCCTTGGGCTTCACTTTAAGCCTAAGTTATGTGCAATCTCTCTGAGCACTCACTCAGAAGAGATATGCCCTTCACTCCCACACAGGGCTTTTTGCCAGCTTGGATCCACCCTTATCCTCAGGGATGGGAAAATCAGACCTGCCAGAGTACATGTCCTGCCTTTCCAGATGATGTGCCAGTCCCAAATTACTGTAAATTGAAAATGTATTTAGCACATTACAGCTGTACAGAAAGGCTGTAGTGAGTAGTGGAGGCTGAGCTGGGGATCTGGCAGGTCAACTCCCCTTGTCAATCACATTTGAGCTTTTCTATCATGACTCCTCTGCATGTCTACTGAAAAATACACACTCTTCTCTCATACCTTTTTTGCCCCCTAGGCTAACTTGATTTCTCACCTTGAGAATTGTTTTCCAGGGCAGATCCAACCATCCAGACCTGCCACTCATGACAGCATTCAGGAACACACATCGGGCATTCCCCAAATCACTTGCTGTTACATCTGCTCCACCACACTGGCTCCTGGCATGGCCAACAGCTCATTTCTGTGCCACCTCTGCTCAGGGACAGCAGTGCTCCTGACCATCCCTGTTCTCCCATCTGCTCTACTGTCCTTACTTTGACTACCAGCCACACCTCTCCTGTAATCTGGGGACATTACTTTTACATTCCAGCAGGTAGTCCAGAAGTGGTGAGGGAGCTGCTGAAGAGTAACTGCTTGGCTTTGACAGCTGGGGTGAATAGCCTGTCGCACCAGGTCTGCCTTCCCCCATTTATAAGACGGTGTACTAGTGCAATCCCAGCCTATGGCAGAGTAATCCACCCAGGGGCCTGGCAGACACTGCAGTGATGTGTGATGGAGGTATATCAGACTCCTCTGTGCAAATCTAAACACAACAGCCTTTCCCTCTCCTCAGGAAAGAAAAGGGTTACCTTCCGAATCAGCTTTCAGTACAGTGCTAAGCAGTGTGATGTGAATAGATACAAAGTGTGTGATACTGGAGTTAATCACAGAAAATAGGGGCTGGGAGGGAATCCCACGAGAGCAACACATTTATTTCATTATTATATCACAGATGACATTAAGTATCCACCAAGTCCCTCAAGGCAGAATTCTTGCATGAAAAGCATCCCCACTTACTAGGCACGATAGAACCTGCAACTGTTCTATAAATAAAGGGTATTTACAAAGAGAGCTGTTAAATATTTATTTTTCTCTGGAGACTGAGTTCTCTGTTAATTTGTCTCTGTGGCAGAATCATTTGGTATCAGGAAGCAGAGGAGCTCACCTAAAAAAAGACTAGGAACCAGTCCAGAGCCTGATCCGGACACAGCACCAGCCTCGTCTACAAGCTGGCAAGGCAAAAGCATCCAACCTGACACAGAGGGAACATGAGGCAAACAAAATGGGAATGATCTCATCCGTCAGGCAAAGGTAGAAGAGGGAACAGCAGCAACAAAGCAGCGATTAATCAACGCTATCATACTGCTCTGTCCTTAGGGTGCTGGCTTGGCACCATACCTTAAGGAAGTGACAACCTTCAATTGTGAAGAGCAACTGCAGATTTGCATTACATTTGCTTTGTCTCTTGGGAACATGCATACATTTCCCACAACTAATGAATTAAGTGGTGAGGTTTTGGTTGGTTGTGTTTTTTGTTTGTTGTTTTTAGGGTTTAAGGTGACAGTTTTGGCAGGGGAGGGAGGACAAAACCCAACCGAAAAAAATCATGGTTCTGAAATGCACTTCACTGCTAACCCTTTGTAGTAGCAATTGTAATAGTTCTTACTCCAGCTTGCCAAAAGCTGAGTTTTAATTAAATATTAAAAAGCTATTTGTTAAAATAATGTTGCTATAGCAACTAGAGAAAGCTAAAATACCCCGGCGTTTCTGACTCACAGCATATTAATCAACCACCAGCCATTATATAATGAGCAGCCCCCCTGCAAGTGCCTGTGGGAGCCATGGCACCAAATGCCTGAACCTGTGGCCCCTGAGCTGGGCAGTGCTCGCTGCTGGACTCTGCCCTCTGTGTACTTACTGCCTGTCCTCAGCTCAGGCAGGGCTCAGTAGTTATCCAGGCTCAGCCCAGGAATCACATGCCCAAATATTTTGGGCTGTGCTGGAGTGCTTGGGGTCCATACAATCTCATGGGGCATGAAGGGGGATGGTGATGGGCAAGGGGAAGTTCTGGCAAGGGGTGTGAGGAAGGCATCCCCCCATGTGCCCACAACAGGCTTAGGCAGCTCCTTCCCAGCAAGCCCCAAGCACTTGCTTCTAGCACTCATGTCGCAAACACAGCGATTGTCCCAGACCTGTTCTTGTAAAAATATTTCTTTGGAATTATGGGAATCATTGCTTGCAGCAGGTCCCTTCCTACTGTCAGGCCAACTGTGCAAAACTCCAAAAGAGCAGAGATTAAACCTTGCAAGCGCAAATCGGCTCTGCCACTCAACCAGAATAGCTTATTTTACAATTAAAAGAGGCCAAACAAACCCAAAACAACAAAAATACCCCAAACCCTCCAACAACCCCTCTCCTCCCCATCACATGTCATCCCTAACCAAACAAAAAACCCCCAACCTTCTACACTTTCTGTCATACAATCAATAAGGTTGGAAAAGATCTTTAAGGTCATCGGGTCCAACCGTAACCCTACCACCATGATCACTAAACTATATCCTGAAGCACCACATCCACATGCTTCTTGAACACCTTCAGGGATGGTAACTCCACCACCTCTCTAGGCATCCTGTTCCAATGCCTCACCATTCTCTCAGTAAAGTTTTTCCTAATGTCCAATCTAAACCTTCCCTGGCATAACGTAAACCTATTTCCTCTTGTCCTATTGCTGGTTACTTGGGAGAAGCAGCCATCACTAGCCTCACTACAACCTCCTTTCAGGTAGCTGTAGAGAGCAATAAGATCTCCCCTTAGCCTTCTCTTCTCCAGACAAAACAACTCCAGCTCCCTCATATGCAAACCCTATGACATGCCCTCCGAACCCCTCATCAGCCTCACTGCTCTTCTCTGAACGTTCTCCAGGACCTCAGTGTCCTTCCTATACTGTGGCACTCAGAACTGAACAAAGTCCTCAAGCTTGTACTTGGTCTCACCAGGGCCAAGCACAGGGACATGATCACATTCCTACTCCTGCTGAGGACACTGTTCTTGACACAAGCCAGGATGCTGTTGGTCTTCTTGGCCACCTGGGCACACTGTTCAGCCAGCTGCCAGCCAGTACTCCCAGACCCATTTCCACCAGGCTGCTTTTGAGCCACTCTTCCCCAAGCCTGTAGTACTGCTTGGGGTTGTTGTGACCAAAGTGCAGGACCTGGCACTTGGTCTTATTAAACTGTCCATGCACAGTGAGGAAGGTAGCCTCAGCCATCCAGCAGTGAAAGCTGGCTGAGCCACAGCCACTGTCAGCACCTGCTGCCAGCCCTTGGGAGGCTCTTCCCTGGGACACAGTTTACGTTAGAAGTGAGAGGACTTCTCTCATTGCCTTCATTCATGCCATGGCATCACCATGAGGTCAGCAATGATGAGAATGGCTGCAGGAGGGATTTGAGTGGTTGAGGTCCAGAGTGACATTGGCCTGGGGAAAAAGGACTGTGAAGAAGTGCAGCTGTGTTGCTCTGAGCTGGGGACAGCCTTCCTCCACCTCAGTAATCAGATGCTGTGCTTTTAACCTCCCTCCCTCTTTTTCTTCCAATGGAAAATAAAAACCTATGTACTTATTAACTGAATGTGATGAATATTACAGCATTTGTATGCCAGCTTCAGTTTCCTGCTGCTTTGTTTGGGTGTCACAGGCTGTGACTATGACAACCACAAGCAGTTATTGCACTGATGTCATTTGTGACATCATGCTTAATGGAAAAAAGAAGAGACACTACCAAAAATAAGACTGGAACAAAACCTTCCCCTCTCGCCCCCCTCCCCCCACCTTTCAAACACTATCGACTTCTGTCTACAGAATAAGATCATGAAGGATCACCACACTGGAGTTACTGTTGCTGGAGAGCTAGGCAGCAGCAACCCTGTCCTTAACCACTCAGGAAAACCTGTCCTCTTCCCTCCCCTCAGCTGTGGGCTGAATTGCAAGTCTGCAGTCATATGGAAGAAATCTCACCCTTCCCCATCTGGGAACCACTGGCTTAAGTCTGGCTTCCAAGACTGAGATGAAGGGAGCAATGAAGGCTTTTGGCTAAGCACCATCTCTCCTGACTAAGTTTCTCCTGCCCTCCAACCAGCTTCTTTATCCCATCTCTATTCTTCAGTTACAGCAGCATTTCCCCCTCTTTTCAAGCACGGCCTGTCCAACACTTCCAGATAGTTCTCTGCCTGAGCATGGGGGGGACGTGCATTGATTTTGTGAGAAGTGTGCTGTTTAGAGAGGTCCCTTTTACACTGACAAGTACAAGTGATGGTTTCAGACTTTGAGGGCTCCTCTAGCTGGAGCCCAATCTCTCATCCTGCATGGAAGCGAGGAGGCAGCAGCACTGCTGCCTTTCATTAAGCCATTATCATACGTAGTGCTGGCAATCATAGGACACGTTGCTGTCAGAGCCTTTATTTGCTTTGACAGAAAGTGTTTGCAAACTCACTGCTCACATTCTAAGCAACAAGAAAACCCTGAAGTCTCCATACCATGTCTAAATCTGGTAGAAAACAGTCTATCACGAGTATCCCCTTTATAGTTAACACACCTGGAAGCCTTGACAGAAACCAAGTTTTTTTCCAAGTTACTTCTCCCCAAGTTTTTCCAACACACAAGTTCTTCTCTGCCTTCCTTTCTCTTCCACCAGACCTGCTGTTTCTGCACGGTCCAATGCTGCAGCCTACCCTGGGCATCACTGAGGTGCTGCCTGGTCTGCAGCCAATCCACCAACCTGTCCTCACACACAGCATTTTGGGGTGAGACAGCAGCCCACGCAGCACTCTGCTACAGCTGATGCTGCTTCCTGAGCATGTGCAACCTGAAGGAAACTCTCTACGTTCTTCCAAGGCTTGGTCCCCCATTAAGTGATAGCTCTGCCCCCAGAAAACAAAGCCAAAATCTCCAGGGGAATCTTGCCCATGAAAAAAAGCTGTGGGTTTTGCTTTTAAATAGCAGAACAGAGATGTTGCCTTACAAAGGAGAGGTAGATTAAAGCCTAACAGGTGAAGTAACCACCTCTTGCAGCTCCCTGTCCTGCCTCTTCTTGCTCACTTAAAGTGTGTCCACTTTAAGTGACAGGTGCTCCCCAAACCAATGCCATCCTTGAATGCTCATAAGACAGCAAGCACATCAGCACTTAGTCTGGGTTCCCTCTGTGCAGGCATCATCCAGAGCCACCTCAAACCACTGCTGCTTCTTTCAGAGGACAGCACCTCTGGCAACAGCCACAGCCAAGTTTCATCTCTGGATGCTGGAGGAGAAAATGGAAAAATGGAAACAGCGGAGAAACCTCCTTTCCTCTCTCTCCATCAAATTTCTCCTGCGACACATACTGGAAGAGGATGCAGGTGGGGATATACAGGAATTGAGCTCCTTCAGCTCCGGTTTCTCTTTGACCTTCCGAACAGGACATAATTTCTCAGTCAGCATTGCCCCACTGCAGCCATCTTGCTTCCTTCAGTTCCTCAATCAAGTTTATATCATGAAGCCAGAGCAGTGGGAGACAGGTAAATGGGAATTTACAGTCTACTTTCACTGCTGAGCAATGACTACATCTTGCTGCAGTAATTTCAGAGCCATTTGAGACCATACACGAATTACCTGGGCAGCTTCCAAGAGCCTGCTCTTGTTTTCTCTCTCACCCTTTTAACACAGCTATGATGTATCAGAGGCACTGGTGGACTGCCAGCCACCCTCAATATCACTGCTTTGCTTCAACATAGCACCACAAGCAACATCTACCTGGGACACACTTTGAAGAGCAGAAGCAGATTCTCTTGCTTATTCCTTTTATGGAAACAACTACTACAGGGGTGCATTAGGACACAGATTCCTTAGAACCTCAGAAACACTTCCCAATTTTCAACACTGCCTGTTTAACAGAAAAGGAATCAAATTTTGCTTTTCAGATGAGCAAGAGCATTTCTAATATATGGATATGGATATACTTTGAGAGACATAACACATACATGTGGCCTACACATCCCTATCACTTTTAACAGCAAACACAGCCAGAACCTATCCTTTGCAATGCTTTGTAAGTGACTGACAAATAATAAACCTCACAGCTTGATTAACAGGCATTATGTGAGAGTTTAAACACCAAGGAGCTATGAGAAAATGTTTGCAATTCAAAGGCAGACAATGAACTCCGGACCTTACTGAGGGAGGACCAACACAAAATACTACCAGTCCTATCTTGCTCTTCTCCTAGTAGCTGCACTCACTGACAGCATTATTCACAAAAGGCTGAAACCAGTAGTCTCTATTCTGGTCATTTTTGCCCACTAGTTTCTGAATGCTTTATTAGGTTATTTCTTAAGGATTTTTTTACCTCATCTTTACCAAACCCTGATGGACTCAGTTTTTCTCCTGGTAACAAAATAGATTTGTGGTGCTGTATAAGAAAAAAGGGTGTAAGGCACTCAAATAAAATGGAGACAAAACTCTGTTAATTTCCAAATAACCACAAATTTCCATCAACACAAAATAGGATGAAAGTGGGCTTCCAACTCAAAAAACCCTCATTCAACCCCTCACGCTATGAACATTTACTTACAGAAAGCAGCAAATCCTAGAACAGCATCCAAATCCACAGTCCAAACTTTAGCTCTGTTATCCAGCCTTGCACAAGCCCACAGGAGCTTTCCCAGGAGCCCTCACTACACCAGGAACCTGGCCAGGAGCTCCAGCCTTCACTGCACTAGGCTGACCTTTGCAAGCCCTGGCTGGTGCACCTGGAAAGCTGCAAACCAGCCACAGCTGCTGGGAAATTACAGCTCAGACCCTTTAACAATGTATAGGAAAAAGCCATAGTGCAGCTGCTCCTTAATATGCACTTTCATGTATATTTTAATACAGATACAAGTATATATTAAAAAAAACTTCCATCTGAGTTGCTTTGGAGTGAGGGAGGGAGCCAAGCACAGAGGTGTTTCTTACGGTGTAAAAGTTCCTCCCCAATTTTTTTTATCCTGTCTGGGAAGAGCTGGATATTGGAGAGTTTTCTGATGACAGAGCTGAGGTGCTGTGCACACGCACAAAACCGACCTCACAGCCAGTCTGTGCTCTTCTCTCCTTTCAAAAGACACAGCCTTTCTCCCAGAGGAAGGCCTCACCTCAACTCTCCAGCAAGATTTGTCTTTCAATGGCTGGTAAAGCTTGGAAACAACAAACAAGCTTCAGACAGTGCTAATGGTCCATTCTGCTGACCATATTCTCAGTTAAATGCATTCATGTGGTTCATATCTGCAGCGAGATAATTATTCAGCCTATGCTGTAACACAATGTTGACTCTTTTTCTTTTTTTTGTGGGTTCCAAAGAGGTGCCAAAGGCACACAGCTGGTTCCAAAAGACTGGATTTGCTTGTTGTTCTTAAAGTGTCTTTTTAAATATAAAAAATATGCCCTCTGTTTGAGCAAGTGTGGGATCCTCACTTAAAGGAAAATAAAATAATAATGATTTTTTAAAAAGCTACTCACAGCACTGTATTTCTCACATCCTGAGGAACCTCATTACTTGTGCCTCTCTGATGGTGAGCAGAACTGATACCTGCAAAAGAGGGAAAAGCTATGTAAGTCAGGGGTAAAAAAAAAAAAGAGGAGAAAATAGCTGCCATCTCTTCCACTCTCTGACAGTTTAGTGGTTTTGCTAGCACACAGGAATGCCAACTGACAGGAATTGCCTTTTCCACTGACCACTGACAGAAGCAGAATTTAAAAGATTTGGTCTTCCAGCCCTGTTACAGTAACACAATGAATGTTGGGGGCCGCCTGGGGAAAAAAAATCCACATTTCTTAGGCCAAGCAGACAGGGGAGAGCACTCAAATGCTGATGTCCTAAGATACTGCTGCTGTGGTTCAGACTGAAAATACCCACAAAACATCTGCTGCAGCAGACAAGTACCAGAACAAGCTCTGTTTGGTTACTGGGAATGTCAACAAAATGCCATCAAAATTGCCTTTCTCCTCCTTAAAGGGACTCATCTGCATCCTAAAGCTAAGGTGGGCTTTCCTAATTTTTGCCTTTTTTTTTTTTTTTTTTTTCCTTAAAGAAATGGGAGAGGAAGGTTTAGTTTTGGCAGCTACAACAGCAGAATTGATATAGAAAATTTCCCCTTCAGCAGGGGCTGTATAAACACCTGAGAAACGCCATGCCTGCAGGTCTGCAAAGAACAGGTAAAGGGAAAATAAATGGCCATGGGACCAGTCCAAGTGAAAGAAACACACACAGCAAAACACTCTGCTAGTACCTCAAGAAAAGAGGCAGAAGCTTATCGATTGCTTCGGCAGCACCAAGAGCACAACCCGCATTTTCAGCTCAAGCTGAAGTACCTGAAACTTCAGGCTCTTGTTACTGATCAGAAGGTGGTCAACTGGCAAACCTGAAAGAAATCACTGAGTCTTTTGGTCCTACCCAGCAAGTTAAGAAGGTAATTTTTTGGTTCACTTCAAAGGAAGATATGAGTTGATTTCCTGAAAGAGCATAATGGCTACTCGAGGATCCAGGAAGCTAGGAGCTGTTACACAATTACATTCATTCTTTAAGAGCTTAGAATAGAATCATAGAATCATTATGGCTGGGAAAGACCTCTAAGCTCATAAAGTCCAACCATTAAGCCAACACCACCATGTCCACTAAACTATGTCTTGATAAACCACATCTACATGTGTTTTGAACATCTCCAGGGATGATGACTCCACCACCTTTCTGGGCAGCCTCTTCAAATGAAGAAAATTTTCCTAATATCTAACCTAAACCTCCTCTGGTGCAACTTGAAGCCATTTCCTCTCATTCTAGAGAAATCTCCATGTTTACTCATAGATAAAATGTAAGTTGCTTCTTGCTTTACTCCGTGTCAGAGTAAGGCAAAGGAATTTGCTAGTTTGAACTGTTAGCTACAGAGTGGGTGCTGTTTACACTCCACCCTTTTTTGCGCTCAGCAGGCTATGTTCTGCTGCTCTTCCTCTCTCTTTGGGATCAAATACTCCATCCTCAGGCCAAATGTCTCTGTGTTTAATGAGTTTAGTCCAGTTATCTTATATAGAACTGCTATTTGAACTCCTGCCTCTTCAGTGCCTGACCCTCCGCCTTGCCAATGGGACTAAAACTACCCCTGTAAATAAAACACTTTAAAAGAACGACAAAATTGCCTATAGTGCAACACAGCCCCACCTTTAAATTAAATTAAATTAAATTAAATAGACATGTATGGTGCTGTCACTTCCTAGGACTGTATAACGAGCTTAACAATTTTTGGTGCTTTTCCTAAAGACCCAGCTGGCGAAGTTTCTGTGACGATTCCCACTTTCAGACACATTGAGCAGCAGCAAATCTCCAGGGTTATTAAATCTAGTCCCTTGCTGTTGTACTTGTACTACACAATTCTCTTCAGAAAGTATGCAAAAAGTTTCTAACCCTTGTGGCTACAAGAATATGATTTAACATAACAACTCAGAAGCGAGTTGGTAATATATGTATATACGTATATATACATACATAAAGATCTTTCATGGTTCTGGGGGATCAGCTACTGCTTTTGAAAGCCTGCAATTAGACAGTAGTTAAAACAGAAGTGTCACAACGATATTTCAGACAGACACATAATTCTTTTTCCAACAGGTAGGTAATTACTACTAAGAAGAAAATTCTTGCCCGTTTTTGTTTGTCCTGAGCATCCCTGCGTGAGTAGCTCTTGAGCAGCCTCCTGTGGGGGCATGCTTACTCCAAGCCAGCATAAGGCAGGGGAAGCATCTCTCCTTGGCATGCAAGCACCACTTTCCTGATTTGCATCGCAGCTCCAGGACCAAGTGAATTGAGACCAGACCTCCCCACTCAGCAGGAGGGCATTCGTGTCCTATGCCTACATAAGGCATGCCATATAAACAGCCACGCTGAGAAGTGCTGAGGGAGATCTGTATCTGCTGGCTCCAGTGCAACGTATCCTGGTGAGTACACATAAGGTGATGGTGGTTTATGAGCTGCCACACACCGCCTAGTTCATAGGAATTGTCTCTGTGTACGTGTAAGCAGCCTGCAGCCGGTATAGCTCCAGCCACCCCAGCCATCCACACACCAAGCAAGAGACTCAGCTACCAGCTGCTTCATTATTCTACATGCTTAAAAAAAAACAACATCACCACCACCACCACCTGAAAAGTTACATCTCATGGCAAAACAAAACAAGATAAAAAGATTTTTTAAATGCCTTTGCAAAGTATGTAACTAGATAAAGCAACAGCCCTCCACATGGTTTCTGCAGCCCAAGCACTACAGCACTACTAACCACCTGAAAATGGGGTTAGTTTGCTTTGTACACCATGAAATTTCTCACAAAACCAAGATTGTCTAGGTGTCTTTAGTGAGCTAAAATGTAAATCTCAAGCTGCTGTTAGGACAGGGAAGAGAAATAATGGCACTTTTTAGATTTTAGATGCTTGACAGGAAAGTTCCTTTGAGACTCTATCAACCTACAGAAATGATCAATTTTACAAAAGAACATTTTGCAGAGAGAAATGGAGTTGGGAGCCCTGAAAGCACTTGCTTTCCCCAGCTGCACTTGAGACAAAGTAAAATAAACCCCAAACTCCTCCTGCCCTGTTTTGCTGAAAGACACCAACTCAGTGGTTTAAACCCTGGGGTCAACCAAAAGCATGACTATGGAGCAGGTCATGCCAACCCCCTGCAGCTCTGAGGGGCTTTGGTGCTTTCCTCTCAGTCCCATGGCTCACCTGCCTGAACGTTCAAACTCTGGTGGCACACGCAATAGGTCAGGACAAACTTCTGGTATAGGTGGTCCTGCTCTGTCAGAGGGATTGAACTGGATGATCTTTTGAGGTCCCTTCCAGTCCCTCACATTCTGTGATTCTGTGAACTTCACCAAGCTAATGAGCCCCAGGATGGTGCCTTCCCCTGCTGCTGGCTCACTGAGTCCAGAAAATGCTGAGCCTGGAGTGCAGGGGCACAGGCACCCCACACCATGTCCCACTAATCACCCTACAGCATTTGTATCGTACTAGGCATCTATTAACTTTTCAGTCTAGCTTACACCTAGATTTCCCTAAAAGCTACCACGATCAAAATTACCATCTTCATGATCTGAATTACTTCTAACACTAGACTAGAAAAGCTTTCTATTGAATTAAATATGCACAGCTGTGTTGGAAGTGGGGGTGGGAGGATTGCAGCCCATGGCTTGCAAACTGTTATTACTGGGTGATTAGCAGATACAAGCATGCCTGAAAGTCGGCTGTCTCTACACGCTGAAAATCTCAGCTATCTTGACAGATTCTGAGCGCCCCAGCAGCTCCCAGCTGCTGCACTGGTCCTCGTTAAACATTCACTAAACCTGGCAGACTTCAGCACAGGGAGTAACATGCTCCTGAGCATCCTTCATTCACTTCGGCATCTTTCATAAAGCTAGTAAAATTAACTCATCCTTCCCCCCCATCCCTAAGACAAATGCATAAAACACAACCCAGTTTCCAGCAAATACCTAAATATGCAGTCAAAGAGCCATTAAAAAAGTCCAAAGGGCTTTGAGGTCTGTGTAAGCACACACAGCCCGTGCCAACAGTGATGCTCAGAGAGGGCCAGGGACATCCCTCCTGCCTCACCACCCACTGTGGCCTTACTCTTGCCCCACTCAGCACTCAGCTACCTTTCTCTAGCTTTTCGAACAATGCTGAAATGGAAATGGCTAAGTCCACCCCACAGCAGCTGCTGCTTGCAGTCCCTGGGAAAACCACCAGCAGTAACCTGGAAAACAGAGGAGGCGGCTCCTGCCAAGGGTCATCTTCTCCACCTCAGCAGTGTGACAACCACTCATGGAAGGTCTAAATCCACACTGCGCCATTTGCAGGTAGTACCTGTGAGCAGAAGCTGTTTCAGGGTGTCACTCCAACACCACAGCACCCTGTGTCTCCAGCATTTGGTGCCCCCAGCCAGGAACCAAACCTCTTTTTGCTATGCCTTCTTAACATTACCAGTGCTTTTAGAAATACTCAGAAGCGGAATAATAAACAAAGCGCAAATAACAGCAAAATAAAAAGTAAAAAAGAGCAAAAAGCGACTAAACTGTCTTGGAAAAAAATATAAAGAGAAGTTTTGTAGATTTTGGCAGATTTTCATTGTTACTGCAGCACTGTCACAGAAACTATTCCCCCTCTCTTGGAGCTTTATAGATTTCAGAAAACATGATATCAGGATGAAACATCTTACATCCTGCCAGGGAGAAGGATGAGCGTGATGCCCCAAGCCGGCAGATGGCTGAGCTAGGCAGCCCAGGCAGCCACCAAGCGACCTTTGCCTGACTGGTGCTCCCAGGGGAAGGCTGCCTGAGGTCGAGGCATGCCCAGCCACAGTTTTACTTGAAGCTGGTAAGAAGATGTGATTTGTCCACCACCAGCAGCCAGAGTTGGCCTCAGCTGCAGGGTGAGGCAGGGACTAGTGCGAGTCCTGGGCTGCCTTTCTTGGCACTGGACAGACAAACGGCAACTCTCTGCTGCTTCTCATCTCAGTCCTTTCTTAAAAAACGGTGCAAACAACCAACATTAATCTCCTGAGCTCAGCACTGAGGGGTGATCCCCTGTGTCTGTGCTGAGGTCATACAGCCTTTGTGCACCTCACTTTCCATCGTTAAGTCTTGCTCCTGGGGAACAGAGCGCTGAACCAAAATGAAAGAGAATGGGAAAGTGCTGCTCAAAGTGGATTATATTTACATTTCAACGCATTCCCCAGCTGCAGGTGTCAGCGCAGAGGAAGGTATATTACTTTCTTTCCTATCTCCGTAACAGTTCCTAGCTTCCTTCAACAAATCAAAGTATTTTCTTGAAGGGTGACAAATCTCAGTGTCATACACTATTTTAAATTGGCAGCAAGGGCTTTAAAGCAAGAAGAATGTTTGATCACATAAGAAAATTCAACCAGAGAGAGTGCAATGTCCTGTAGGGTTCTGGCCAGCAGAAAGTTCATCAATTTATTTGACTTTTAGTAAAGTTATACTATTTCGCATTGCTCCTTTTAAACCTTACATTCTGGGTTTAAAAAGGTTAGTTACCTACCTGCCCACTGTAATAAACACGTTGGAAAAAAGTTGTCAGACCCTACTCTTCCAGAACCACGACTGCCAACTTTTCCAACACAGCAGTTGCTATAAAAGCACTGTTGTAGGACACTTTTGCTGCCTAACATATGTACAGTAATAACTTTTATTTTATTCTTAAGCAACCAAGCTGTGGACTGCTCACCTGCTAATTAGTTTTCAACACCATGAGATGTCTAGACATAGAATCATAGTATAATTTAGGTTGCAAAGTACCTTTAGGATCGTTGAGATCAGTCATTAACATAATACTACGAAGTCCACCACTAAACTGTGTCCTAAGTGCCACATCTACATCTTTTAAATACTCCAAGGATGGTGACTCCATCACTTCCAAGACAACCATTTCCAATGCTTGACAATCCTTTCAGGGAAGAAATTTTTGCTAATATCCAATCTAAACCTCTTTTGGCAGAACATGAAGTAATTTCGTCATCTTCTATCTCCTGCTACTTAGGAGAAGAGACGGAACCCACACCTTACTACAACCTCTTTTCAGGTAGTTGAAGAGATCAATGTTTCCCTTGAGCCTCTTTTCCTCCTTGCTAAGCAACTCCAGCTCCCTCAGTTCCTCCTCATTAAATTTGTTTTCTAGAGTCTTCATTAGCTTCATTGCCCTTCCTTGGATCTGCTCCAGCACCTTAAGATCTTGTAGCGAGGGGGGCCAAAACTGTACACTGTATTTGAGGTGCAGCTTCAACACTGCCAAGTAGAGAGGAACAATCACTTCTCTAGTCTCTAGTTCTCTACTGGCCACACTATTTCTGATACTAGCCAGGATGCTGTTAACCTTCTTGGCCACCTGGGCACACAGCTGGCTCATATTCAGCTGTGTCAACCTATATCCCCAGGTCCTTCTCTGCCAGGCAGCTTCCAAGCAGTTTCCCCCAAGCCTTCAGCACTGCAGTCCCTGTGTTCAGATTTATCCAGATGTTGTCATGCAAGTTAGCTGAAGAGACACAGTGTATGCTGTACATAGGGGACACACCCAAGAATCACACACTCCTCCTCCCTTCTAAATACCCAAGCTCGTAACAACAGCAGTGTATAGAGCAAAAGACCAACAGAGAGAGAACTGAAGCAAACACAATACAAACACATGCTAATCCACATCAGTTCCCATGGTCTAAATGCATGTGCCCGTTTGAGAATGGTAGGGCAAGTGATGTGAGCAGCAGTCCATCAGCCCCATTTCACGTGTGCATAACGCTATTTAACCTAGACTGCAGCCAGAAACATCACAGGCTATGTTCACTGCTTAGATCCACTGTCAGAGTGACACAGTTTAAAGCTTCCCTGAACTGCTGTTAGGTTTGGCCTGGTCTCTCCAGTTTCAGCCTGATTTCCTCACTACATGACACAGCCCAACAGCAGACATTCTTTTCTCTTGCTCTTAATTCATTCCCTCTTTTGTTTCCCTCAATCCTCAAGCTGAAAAGGCAAAAACCAAACCCACACAACTTGAAAAAAAAGAACCAAAAAAACCCAAACAACCAAACCTGATCAAAGCCAGCCGGCAACTACATTTTACTGCTATAAAAATAAATACAAGAAGAAAGAATTTCCCTTTTCCATCAGTTTAAGCCATTCCTACTATTGGCTGTAAGCACTGATGTCTTTGCAAATTCTTGCCAAACACAGCACATATTGGTGCAGAAGTGGTACAATAAAAGAAATTGGTACAAAGTGCAAATATGAAGCAAGAAATCACTTTGCTCTTTTCAATAATTGTGTTTGTGCTTCATTTACTGGTGCAAACCAGCACATCTAGGTGTTACTCAGTCTTTTATTTTCAGTAAGAGTGTCCATCTGTCTATATCTGAAAATGTGAGTGCACCCAGGTCAGTAGACTTTACATTCATGCCAGGTGACCTATTTTCAGCTATCAGGAACCAGGGAGCCACAAAAAGGGCAGCAAAGTTTGTCCAGAGTCCCCTACATGTTGCTATATGGCCCTGCTCAGTGCTGAGCTTCAGCTGCTCTCCTCACTGCAAACTCCTGGAGCAGCTCATTTGAGGAAAGCATCTGCCAGGGCATGTGCCTGTCTGCTGCACCTTCTCCCTGGCCTCTCAACCTCAGTGCTTGCATTTCAGTCCCTGCTGTGCTCCAGCACTGATGGCTTGCACAAAAGAAGCTGAAAAGGGCAAGTCTGAATACACAGAGCACTGAAAAACAGTGTCCAACCCCAGGGCTTGTGGAAACTCTCATGAAATTGTTGTTTTGTGGACTTTTCACCCTATCCGGGGGATAGCCAGCACAGCCTGGGCACTGACTCTGCTTATTCTGTTAAGAACCAGTAACTTTGGTCCCATTCTTTCCCTCAGGCTACATTTAAACAAATTATTTACTTATTTATTTATTTTAAGGCAGAGAATACAAAGGGATGGAATGAAACTTTCTCTTTGTAGCCTGCCAGTCTCTTTGTCCCATGAATTTGTCCAATCAATTTATCACCTTTACTGCAGCACCTGCACTGAACCTTGATTTTGTTCTGCCTCTGGGTCCACAGCCCTAAACAGCCTGGGATGTTTTTGGAAGTAAAAACAATACAGGTTTAGACACTGAGTAAAATTTAGATTTGGGTTCTGTTTACACTGGAATGTATTTGTAGCAACATACTTTCTACAGCTTTCTACCTTATTCAGGATCCAAAGCATAATCACATTTACAAGAGTGAATCCTGCTACAACTTGGGTGCACCTTTGCCACTTTGAAGGTCTGAACCAAGGAAGATAAAGCACAATTCATATGCCACTGTGATGAGCTGTTCAGGAGAAATGCACTTTCACTCTTTAAAAATCAGGCAAAATCAGATTTCATACAAAATTTATCCTATCCTTCCACATAACCAGCAATATGACATTAATTTCTTCTGTCTCATGATAAATTTAATGAGGAGGAAAATAAAGGTACACGCACGCACCTCTTTCTCCAGTGCTCCTTGTTATTCTACCAGAACAATTCTTCAAAGCTGCAGAGATCACTGTATGTTACCTCCTTTTTGAAGGATCAGATACGTTGCATCAAAAAGCATGCAGGAAAAGTTCTAGGGCATGAAACCAATTTTTGTGCACTTTTATCTGGGTCAGCTTTTCTATTGATTCTGCAAATATCATATCACTTTTTTAAAGCTAAGGTTTTTTTCAGTTTAAAAAGAAAAAAAAAAAAAAAGAGAATATCAGAACTTAAGTCAAACATCCAAGCCAAGGATTAGTTTTGTTGGATGACTCCAAATCAAAAAAGGCAAGATTTTTTTTTCCTATAATAAAGTGTAACAGTGAAAGAGCATCTAGATTGGTTTATAAATTCAATTCATGCCCTCCCACTTTCCACACTGCTTCTGTTTTGGTTAAATATTATTTAATGTCTTTGCTGTGAGGTGTACAGAATTTAAGAGAGCTGACAACATCTAGGAAAGCTAATGTGAGACATACACATCAAAAACACTCACACACATGTTTTACCATTAATTCATCCTTCTCTTTCTCTGCCCTCTGTCAAGTTTTCCTCCATGTTTCTGAACTATTTGGCACAGCCCCCAGCTTTGATTTAGGTTGTTTCATCAACCTCAATCTGTGTACTGAAGTGCTGTGAAATAGAAATGATCAGAACTGGCCTCAGGTGCCATCAGGCTGGATGCTGTTTTAGGAGGAGGTGGCTTGCTGCAGACATCCTGAAGGTTTCACATTGACTTCATCTGCACACACAGGTAGGAAATAGAGAAAAAACACTTCTAGACGAATGCCTACCAACAGGTGAAGGTTTGTAGTAGGAATGACTCAGAAGATTTGCTTGGAACTCCAGGTGACAGTAGGAAAAAAATGTATATAAAGTAGTTGGGAATTCTAATTAACTTATGGTGAAGACAAAGAGCTAATGAATTGGCTTTCAAGTGCTTTTTCCAGGATGAAGTCCTTTTACTTTTGAGAGATGTTTTTGTGTATTTTGGTGGTGGTGTGATGCTGGGAATAACAAGACATTGCCCAAGAGCCTGAGTAGTAACAAGTGCGTGCCACTTCACCAAGACTCCGTTTCACAGAGACCTGGGCATACAGTGCATAGGGCCATTGCCATCTGTGCTTCCAAGTCAGAGCTCAAGGGGTTTGACTAAGATGAGGATTTGTTTTCTGGCTCTGGGATGTTTAAGATCCAGAAGATTGTCAGGATGAATCCTTCAGCCTTTTTATATTCCATTTTCCTAGTCTGGAGAGCTGGGATGAGAAGATGAGTAATTGTTTACACCACACCAGTTGTGTAACACAAACAAAACCCCCAGACTAACAGCTTAATGATTTCTGATAAGGAGATGATTAAGTCTCAGCATTTTTCTCACTGTGATTTCACCCTGTCTTCTTTAGGGATACAATGCCAGACCTGTGTGAGCCTGCTGGATGATGCCTCCAGTGTTGCACAACCATAACCAAATAGCTACAGACAAGTGAACTGCCCTCACCGCAGCAAGGCCAGAGGTCCCCTCACCCGAAAGTGACCTCCCAGTACTTCACCACACTGTACTCCATTCATGGCTGAAATGCAGTTCTTAATGTACTTCTGATTGCAAGAACGATTGATAGATTACACCCTGACCTCTCTCTTCCCCCATGCATTAACTGCTGCTCGGAGCTTTGCAGCCTTTCAAAGAAAATGCCTTGGAAAATACGAGTTGGGAGACTCATGTTAAATAGGGAAACAAAACCACACTGCTAGCTACCCTGGAAAACTAGGCCAGGCTTCTCTCAACCAAATCTCCAGGTATCTCTAAGGCAGTAACAGTTGGTACAATTCTTAAAATACGCACAGGATGCTTGCAAGCTTGCACACAGCGCTCGCTACGCTGAAAGCATTAGAGGTGGATTTTAAAATCAGACAATGATTTTTGAAAGAAGTCTTCTTCAAATGCAGTGCTGCTCACTGAACCCCTTCCCCGACTTGCTCTCCCACATTCAAACACACAAAGTCACCCTGGGAAAGTGGCACCAAACTTGGTACCAACAGAGGTACCGATACCTTGGATGTTGGTCCCAATTCAAAGCAGTAGCTGTCAGCACTGAATCAGAGTTGCAAACCCCAACTTTCCAGGGCTCCTGCACATCAGCCACCACTCTGCTCCTTCCCCAGGGGCCAGGCTGCAAGCCTTGCTGGGAGGTATGAAGGGCAGAGATAAAAGGGAGAGTTGAGCAGGGACAACCAGATGATGGGCTGGAGTTAAGCAAACACCTTTAAACAGAACTCAGCAACCCTCCAAATCCAGGCAGGGTAGATATGGCTCTTTACAGCCAAGCTTATCCTTTGTGTATCTTAAAAGTCACTTGTAACTTTGCCACTCGATTTCTTTCCCTTGTAACACTTTATGATGACTTCTGAATCCACAACATCAACCATAACATTTTCCATTGTCCAAAGGCAAACTGCACAGCTTGGATTTAATTTGTGTTTGTATGCTTGTGTTTTCCAAATTAAATGTCCAACCTAAGAGAACACCTCAACCAGAGTCTCCGCTGCCTTAACTCAAACTTGGCCATAAGCTCTCATATGTCCCACTCAAACAATCAGGACTCCACTTGGGCCCTGAAATCCCTTGTATTTGGAGCACTTTGCCCTTTAAGGAGCTCTGTAGTGCCATGTTCAAAGACAAACAGTGCTCAGAAATGTTTTTCTTGATGGAAGCTGTATTTAAAATATTTTTCTACCATCTTAAGTGTTTTTTTCACATTTTGCATGTGTGACATCATCTGCAAAAAGCTACAAAACCCGACTGCACAAAACGACCCTAAATCTAGAGCATCCATGGAACAAATCTGACCCCTAGAATCAAGATGATCACATCTCTCTGTTGCTAAAATAAAGGCAGAATGTGGTCCTGGAAGCTTAAGGACATTTCTCAGTTTGCAGCAGAGCCTAACTAGAAATCTGTCAAGTTTTCAGTCTGCACCTCAAATAGCACTGTCAAGTCATACAATTGGCAAGAAGCAGCCAACACAGGGTCTTATTGTCAGGGAACGTAAACAACTAGCAGGGAATGCTGCTCATCTTTCTCAGGTTGGTGCATATAATTTTAATTAAAGCATTTATGTAAATACAGATGCAAATTAGGTTCAGTATAGCATCTGGCAAATTACTATCAGAGCCCTGAGGCTACTGGCAAATGATCACCATGGGCTTTCATGATGTGTAGGTACCAAATCCAGTCTTGGTGCAGATACTGTGTATTTTGTTTGGCTTAAATTGGCACCAAAGTACCATATTGGTACATAGCTAAGTTAAATAGACTTCCGTTTGAAAAATGGCTCTTTAAGAGGAAAACCAACATCATTAAAATCTGTTCTTCAGACAGACTAAATCTAGAAAGAAAGGAAAAAAAAAAAAAAAAGCAACGACCCTTTTGCATTTCTGCAACACCTATCAAAGGAACTCAGAGTGCCTCTGAAATGTTAATTAATCCATATACTCCCCAAGGGAGATCTATTTTAAAGGCGGTTATATGGAATCTGCATTCATCTCTTATTTGCCAAAGGCTCACAGGAGGCAAAGCCACAGAGACTGAATCTGGACCTAGGAGCCTGGATTCCCTGCTTCTCCACATTCTCATCACAAGCCTTCTCTCCCCCAAAATCACAAGAACTTGCTCACACCAACAAGGTGCAAACCTCTTTGGCCTAGATATCACTGCCTCAAAGCAGCGTTAACTTCAAAACCTTGTTAAGACTGCAAAGGTGACTACATGACAAGGAAAATGAGGGAAAACAAATCACAAAGGGAGGAAAAGAAATCCTGAGTTTTGAAAATGGAAGGAATGTTTAGAGCATGCTGAAAGGATGTCTGGAAAATGAAAAGGTATGACTAAGGTAATATTCACAGCAATACAGAATCATAGAGTCATAGAATGGTAAGGTTGGAAGGGACCTCAAGGATCATCTAGTTCCAACCCCCTGACATAGGCAGGGACACCTACCACTAGTACAGGTCACTCAAGGCCTCCTCTAACCTGGCCTTGAACAACCTCCAGGGAGGGAGCAGCCACAGCCTCCCCGGGCAACCTGTGTCAGTGTCTCACCACCCTCACTGTAAAGAAGTTCCTCCTAACATCCAGCCTAAATTTCCCCTCTGCCAGTTTAAACCCATTGCCCCTCGTCCTGTCATTGCAAGACCTTGTCAACAGTCCCTCCCCAGCCTTCCTGTAGGCCCCCTTCAGATACTGGAAGGCTACTCTAAGGTCTCATGGAAGCCTTCTCTTTTCTAGGCTGCAGAGCCCCAACTCTTGTAGCCTGTCCTCAGAGCAGAGCTGCTGCAGCCCTCTGATCATCTTTGTGGCCTCCTCTGGACCCACTCCAACACTTCAATGTCCTTCCTGTGCTGGGGGCTCCAGAAGTGCACACAGGACTCCAGGTGGGGTGTGAGGAGAGCAGAGCAAAGGGGCAGAATCCCCTCCCTTGCCCTACTGCCCACACTGCTCTTGCTGCAGCCCAGCACTCAGTTGCTGTCTGGGCTGCACTCACACTGCAGCCTCATGTTGAGCTTTTCATCAACCCAGACCCCAGGTCCTGTTCCTCAGGGCTACTCTCCAGACATTCACCACCCAGCCATATCAGCATCAACTTCTGCTCATTGTTCCTTCCAGTAAGGTGGACTTGTGTCTTTGAGGCCTTGTATGCAGAGATCGATTCCCATTCCTTCAGAACCCTCCATTAAGACCAGTGTTTGGAAGGAGCCAATAGTTCACAGGGCTTGAAAGCACATTTCACTTGATCAACATTAATGATGCTTAAACACACACTTAACATTTTCTCTCCCATACCCCTGCAAATTTCCCAGAGTATGTTTCCCACAGGTGCTGAATGAAGGGAAATTACACTTCCAGTTCATTCAGAATTAATACAGAATTTCACTGGAAATAATTGGTGTTGCAGGTAATGAACAACAGGAAAAGGACATCAGTAAGGTTTGGGAACAGCAGGAAAAGGACATCAGTAAGGTGTGGAGTCACACTGACAAAATGAGACACATACATGACATATAATTACCACAACAGCATTGTTTGGAAGATGTGTAACCAGCATTTTGTAAGCATATGGTCATATACTGTCCCCTTCCTGTGCTCAACATTAAAAGCAAAACACAGGGCCAAGAGCTAAAGGCACCAAGCCACAGACTGGCCTGTTCGCATTCCTTTGCTCTGGTATCAGTCATAATGGTTGCACATTCATTTAAATGCTTTGCTTATTGACTTGTTTCTTCTTCAGCATTTTGCTTCCAAAAAAAAATCCCACCCTCCAATAAACAGGTAAAAATAGCAAGTGTGGCTTGTGAACGTTGGGATGCTGATGTGAATTCCTATAGTAACAGCTGAGCTTCTAATTGCAGGGAGAGCATGGAATGGGGGGAACAGAGAATGGAAATGTGATTAAGGACATTACACTGAGATCTCCTGTGGTCTATTGGAACGGGCTAAACATGAGACATTTAAGCCCTAGGAAGCTGAGCATCTCTGCTTTCCTTGTCTATGAAGAGAATGGTCATATAGATAGGAACCTTGCTGTAACATTTCATGCTCAGCTCCTCTGTAGTGTTTGCATTTGACCAGACCTTGCTCTAGCAAAATAATTTTCCAAGCCAACTTTGCTGGAATAAAAAAATGCCAAGTTTCACTGGGAATGAGGGTAAAGGCTGTTACAGAGAAAACTAAGCTGAAATTACAACCACATTGCATACTTGTTTCAAGTTGGAATCCACATTCTTCAAGGCTGTCAAAGCTGGTGATCTTGCTGCTTTTTTGGTCATAATCACATCTCAATAGACTGATGTGAGCTGTAACTGAGCTATGCCAATAGACTGAACAATTGCACTAGTTTTTTTCCAAAAGCACTAAGTAGCTTTGGATGCACAAGCAAACAGGTAAGACAGACTTGCAGGTCTGACACGGCCTTTGCCATCTATGGCACTCAGCTGCCACATCCTTATGGATCCATTTATAAATCAATGTGTCCTATACTGTAGTGAGAAGCTAAGCCATTCAGGTAGCAGCTCATAACCCAAGGTCACAGGTGCATCAGAAGAAAAAGAGAAGCAAGAGGGTTTGTTCAAAGAGAAAGTCTTTTTGTCCCACAGAAGGAGAGAAGGTTTTAATTTTCTGGAAGATATGAAAGCAGATACCAAGTGATTGTATTTTAAGAGAGGTCGGATTAAACAAGCATGACAAACTGCTCTCTTCTCTGCTTCTCCAACGAGGCTGAGGATGACCTTGAGGTGTTTTTCTCAAGCAAAGCAATGTGCAACTCTAAAAGGCTGGGGAGGAAGACAGAAGTAGTACTTCATCAAAATATCTGTAATAGCAGTGTAACAGTGTAAGATCTCGAAAGGATCCAAGGATTAAAACTCAGCGTGGAAAGACAGAGTGGGTGGTAAAAACCCAACAGTTATCTGTCTTTTGAGACTCAGAGGGATGAAGCTGTGCTAGGAAGAAGGAAGGGGGTTGCTCTGCCCAAGGAGTAATGTTGTGCTTTACTTCCTCTGGCTGCATATTTTTCATACTTTTTGCATTTCTGCGTACTTTTTATTTTTGGATCTAGCAACATTATCCACTATTAGATGGTGCACGGATAGAACAACAGCTGCCACGCTTTGCTCCAGAGTGCAGTGGCAACATCAGAACCACCCCACAAAGGACACTGAGAGGACCTGCAACAGTCAAATGCACCTTTTGCCTCTGTTTCACTGAGGAGGATCTGAGAACACCCCTTAAAAAATGTGTAGGAACTAAGACCTCAGAAGCACTCCAGCTGTAGATGAGGACCCACACAACCTTTTCAAAATGCTACAGAAGCCCCTGACAGGCCAGAGAAAGGGTGGCTTTCCCAGTGAATGCATGCTGTGCCTCAGGGCTGTGCCAGCTTGGCTGTGTCACTCAGGAATCACACCTCTCCATGTTTTTTGGCCAGTGCAGCTTTGCTGGCAGAAGTCTGTGGTGTAGGCATGGCTTAACCCCAAGCTATTTTCAGAAGGTGAAATGTGAGCCAACTTCCCACCATACATTACAACACACATTGTAAAACAAAATTCAACCTTTGTGCCTTTCCAGGCAGAGCTGCTAGGCCCACTGGAGGTGGGAACCATTGGATACCAAGAGTCAAGATGCCAATGCCATGAAATAAATGGTTTTCTAAAAACTTCAACAGGACAGTTGTCACTGATATGCAGACTCTAGATCTAGAGTGCTATTTTGGGCCCCAGCATGGCTGGGGGAGCTGGAGTTGTTTAGCCTGGAGAAGAGGAGACTCAGGGGTGATCTCATTGCTGTCTACAACTACTTGAAAGGAGGCTGTAGCCAGGGGGGGTTGGTCTCTTCTCCCAGGCAACCAGCAACAGAACAAGGGGACACAGTCTCAAGTTGCGCCAAGGGAGGTATAGGCTGGATGTTAGGAGGAAGTTCTTGACAGAGAGAGTGACTGGCATTGGAATGGGTTGCCCAGGGAGGGGGTAGAGTCGCTGTCCCTGAAGGTGTTCAAGAAAAGACTGGATGGGGCACTTAGTGCTATGGTCTAGTTGATTGGATAGGACTGGGTGATAGGTTGGACAGGATGAGCTTGGAGGTCTCTTCCAACCTGGCTGATTCTATGCTTCTATGATTCTGTGTTAGTGCAGAAGAACTCAACTACATGAGCACGGCAGTGACAAAGTAAATTTGCACTCCTTAAGCCAAGGTGAGCACAATATATAAAGAGCATCAGTGGTTAAAAAGAGAAACAAACACATCTCAATGGACAACTGAACTCTTACGAAAAGGTTACGTTTACCAAGGCTAAGTTTACCAAGTCTTGCAGGACAGTTTCATCCCCAAACCAACCATCGGCCATTTCAGTTGGATGGTTGACTTATTCCCCTATTTCTACCCATGGATTATAAAGCTAGTTTTGTTCTTTCTTCCTTTTAATTTTAGTCTTAGATAACATTTACCATGAAACAAAGTATTTGCTGGCTGGAGTACCCGCCAGTCTACACACACATGAAAATTAAGTTAACATTTCCAAATCTAGGTACCCTTCTGTGAGGTCACAAAGCAAACATGGATATAACTAATGAACAAGCTGGTTTCTACCAAAAATATTGGAGACCCACATGTCCCACTAAACTACTGGTGCACCACTGATCTCTTAGATGCTAAGACATCATTTTAAATAGTAGACAAAAACCACTATGCATAAAGGTGAACAATCATTTTTATCTTGACAAGACATGAGTACACTGGCAGAAAAGGAAAATGAACAATGCAGCATCCTCTAAAGCATCGTCCAGTCCTCAGTACAAAAGTGTTGAAATCGGGAATCTGTCCAGGAAGTGTGGACAAGCTTTTTCCTTGGAAATAGAACTTGCAGCTGAGCAGAATGCAGAAGGCACCTCTGGAATTTTTCCACTGCCAACAGCTCTTTCAGTTCACATTAAGCCACCATGAACCAAAAGATGAAAAGCTCAACATGAGCCTGCAGTGTGTGCGTGCAGCCCAGACAGCAACTGTGTGATGGGCTGCAGCAAGAGCAGCGTGGGCAGCAGGGCAAGGGAGGGGATTCTGCCCCTTTGCTCTGCTCTCCTCACACCCCATCTGCAGTCCTGTGTGCAGTTCTGGAGCCCCTAACACAGGAAGGACATTCAAGTGTTGGAGTGGGTCCAGAGGAGGCCACGAAGCTGCTCAGAGGGCTGCAGCAGCTCTGCTATGAGGACAGGCTGAGAGAGGTGGGGCTCTGCAGCTTGGAGAAGAGAAGGCTTTCATGAGACCTTATAGTAGCCTTTCAGGATCTGAAGGGGGCCTACAGGAAGGCTGGGGAGGGACTATTGACTATTAACCCATTCATTTAGCTTTTGGAGGAATTGCTTTGATAAGTAGTGACAAGAGTTGCTCAAGATCTGGATGCTATTCTTGTAGCAGCAAAGTCCCAAAATTCTTCCCCAGAGACACTTAGGCTGGTTTTGAGGGCAAAATCAAGAGGGCATTTGGCACACTGCTGGGATATTCCTTGATATCAGTGTGACAATGCAGTCCCACCAGGGCCTGCTGCAGTCGTAAATGTTCTACCACTAACTTGAGACTACCTCTAGGGTACCTGAGCAGGCTCTTCACCTTGTCCTAGCAGTGAGAAATTAAGCTCTTAAGAGAAAGCATTAAACACTGCTTCAGTGAAGCACATGACTTTAACATTCTATCCTGGATCTACCATAACTTTACTCCATCAGGTAAAAGAAATGGCTGCAGAAGACTAACCAAACATCCCTTATAATTTGACATAATGTGGGATAAAATAATCACACTCTGTAAGAAATAATAATGAGGAAGTGGTACCAGAGAATGCTTCTCATAAAGATCCTTTTTTGTCACCTGGATCCACTCTGGCATTACCCACTAGCCAAAGCCAAGAAGTTCAGATACTATTAAAGACACAACTTGTGTCTTCCAAACACATGAGAGTCTTTTTAATGCAAAGGCCAGACGCATATAGAAAAGACTAAACTCTGGACAGACTAGTGCTCACTCCTGGAGACATACCTGTTCTCTTTAAATCCTATCTCCCTACTTTACTCAAAAAAGCAGCCTCCCACATGTATTTACACTAGTGTTTGCTCTGGAGATAACTGTGGGAAAAAATACAGATTTTAATCTGCCTGGTGCAGCTGGGATTTAGCAGACACACTCTTCATTGCTGCTATATGCATCTGATTGAGAAGAATACAGTTTTATCTCCAAAATCTGGATAGAGGGGAAAAATTATTTTCCCACTGTTTCTTGGTATTAGAAGGAGCTAAAACAACTGGCACCTTTCCAGAGAAAGCACTCCTCAATGCTCCTGTCTGCATTCATGTGGGAGCTCTGTTTGGGATGAGACAGGAATAACTTGCAGCAATGGCTTGAGATGAGTCTTGGTGAGTGTCCCACTTTTTCACAATAACCACACTCAATCAGAAGTAGCATTGTACTTCTGGGTGAAACCATTTCCATCCTCTGCTGGCTTCCAGGAAAATTACTCAACTTTTTTTTGCCTCAGTTTCCCGATCTGTTAAACAGGAATAATAAAATCTCCCCTGACTTGGCAGGTGTCACTTACACCTTCGTGCTTGTAGAGCACAATGCAAAGGAAAGGACTATTGGATCATCAGTAAAGCAGTCAAGGCTCAGGTAAGAATGCAGAAGATCAGACACCAGACTAAGTTAGTTTGGTTACGAATCTGACGTGTTACAGGCAGTTGCCTGGAGTAACTGCTCAAGAAGGGACTAACTGAGTTACCAATGCTTCAGCAAACCACCAGCCTGCTCAACTCCTACAGACAGAAGTGCAGTGCAAGCTCAGAAAGCCAAAAAAAAGAGAGAAGCTGCCAGCTTCTTCATATTCATGAGCTCTTTAATAATGCTCAGCAAAATTTGGAGGCATGTTCTCTGCTGTTGCTTCTGCCCTTTTGCACAGAGAGCAAGTTATAAATATTTCAGTGGAAGAGTCCAGAAAATTTGCAAGATTGGTCCTAGCCTTTTACAGCATTAATGAGCAAGTCATTAATAGTTAATGAAGCAGCTGCTGGTGATCTCAGAGGTAAAGGCAAGAGGAGAATAGCAGTGTTTGCCCATTCACTACAATGTGATAATGCAAAGGAACAGCTTGATCCTTTTATCAAATCCTCCCCATCATGGCAAGACCTGGGAAATTATCACAGGATCTCCATCAGAATCTTATCAGACCTACCCTGCCCCAATGCTGTCACCCAGCAGAGACAAAGACTGCTGCAAAGGGTCTAAAGCAACTTACTTGCTGCTCTAGGCACATCCATTGTAGCAAAAAGCCTCAGTTCTGCCTCTTCCTTGAGAACAGGAAGGCTGGGGAGAGATTATTTACAAGGTCTTGCAATGGCAGGACAAGGGATAATGGTTTAAACTGGAAGAGAGGAGATCGAAACTGGATGTTAGGAGGCAGTTCTTTGCAGTGAGGGTGGTGAGACACTGGCACAGGTTGCCCAGGGAAGCTGTGGATGCTCCCTCCCTGGAAGTGTTCAAGGCCAGGTTGGATGAGGCCTTGAGTGACCTGTACTAGTGGGAGGTGTCCCTGCCTATCACAGGGGGTTGGAACTAGATGATCTTTGAGGTCCCTTCCAGCCTTACCGTTCTGTGATTCTATGATTCCATGTCTGTTCTCCAGGCAGGGCCATGCAATGTATGTGTGCAGGTGAGTGTGTGCACCCTAAAGGCATACATATAGAATCATAGAACTGTTGAGGTTGGATGAGACCTTGGAGATCATCACCTCCAGTGACTTGCCTAGGGCTTGCAATCCCACAACTACTGCTAAACCACTACCACTAAACCATGTCCCCAAGCACAACATCCACACATCTCCAGGGATGGTGAGCCCACCACCTCCCTGGGCAGCCTCTTCCAATGCTTAATAAGCCTTTTGGTGAAAAAAAATTCCCTAATATCCAACCTGAACCTCCCCTGGCACAACTTGAGGTTGTTTCTTCTTGCCCTGTCACTTTTTGCATGTGAGAAGAGACCAACCCCCAACTCACTCCAACCTGTACATATGTACAAATGCCAATAAAAAGTGTGAGAGCTTGGGTCTTTTAAAGGCCTCAGCTGCTTGTTCAGACTGCACCTTGAAAGGTAAGTTCACCACAGAACCAGGCAGTTAACTTCAGAGAACAGCCCCTGTATTCAGCCTTGCATGCAGTGAGGACTCCAGTGAAGAGGTATTTTTGCTATACTTTTTCAGACCTCTGAACTGACATCATCTTGTCTGTATGCTTGCAGCTGGGAAAGCATGTCACCTTTTGGTAACTCCACTTACTGGGAGCTTTATGGAGCAAGAGTGGGCACTGTGCAGCAGCCATCAGCCAGCCTGCCTGCAGACACTCCAGCCCTGCGGCCTGGGGAAGGGGGAAAATGAAATAGGGGTGGCAAGAGGAATTGGGTAGAAGCTTGGACACTGACAAACTCCATCTCCTTTTTATCCCTGCTGGTATCACTGATTTTTAGCATACTCCCCATCCATGTGTATGTGGGTCTATCACTCCCAGCACTCCGTTTTGGTGGGGATTTTTAATTTGCTGGCTAACGTCTGCGACATTTGACAAAGGTGAAAATCTTGATAACAGTAACTTCCTACCAATCTAATGAAAACAGACAGGGTGTGGAGGAGAGATCTCTGTCACTGGTGCCATGGAGAGGATTTAGTCTGACCCCTCTCCCAGTGTATGTAGGAACTCAATCTCAGAGTCAAACACACTGGAAAGCAGTTTGTGTCAGTCCAGCTAGCCCCAGGAATAATCGGTCTCTTGGATTTCAGCTCACATCACCTCTGGCTAGTCACAGATGAGGTTTTTTCTGCTCAACAACTGACAGGGGTCTGCACAAAAAGCAAGGATTGTTAGCAGAAAGACTCCCTAAAGACCCTCTGGTGGATAGTGACAGCGCAGACCCATCTTCAAAAGCGAGCTCATGAACTGAGTGGGGTTTGGATGCAATCTGAATCTCTCCCTTTTATGCAAGTGCCCTTAGAACGAAGTGCAAAAGGTTGCACTTCATCTGCTCGGCTGTAAATACTCAGAGCTGGCATGTAAAAGCTCTACATTCACCGGGAAGAAGAAAAAGAAAAGAAAAGTTTAATTTCAAAGTTACAGTCTTAATTTCACCCTCAAAACCAGAGATGGTAAGTAGTGTAGGAGTCAAAGGCAAATGCAGCATTAGGCTCTTTGTTAAATAATTAACTACAATTTGCCTAATCTGTTTGCAGGTACTCACTGAAGATACAAAGAACTTCACTATCGACACCCCACTCTCACCTATACAATGGGCTTCAGACAAGCACCTCCCGGTATTTGACTTTGCTTGCCTTCATACAAGGCTTGTCTACTTTCAATGCAGTTTAAAGACAACCTTAATAGATCCTCGCTGTATTAAGACCTATAAAATAACTTTATGTTACATTTCAAGTAATTACTTCATTCTGATAGTTGATTAAAAACCTATCCTTACCCAAACACGCTTTAGAAAAAAAATGATTTAGTACTTGTGCTTAATAAGAAAGCATGTAATTAGCAATGAACGTACAGCACTTCCCTTTAAAACCCAAAACATGTACCATTCCTTCATGCTTTAAATGTGGAGCATCCTGAAGTAATTTTAAACCTTGATTTAAAGACATTAATACCCTGAAGTATTTACATCACATTAAGATGAAACTTCATGTATGAACAACCCTGCTAAACCCAGATATGTGTTGGGCTGCTCCTTCACCCTCATACCATCTGTTTTACAGATACTTAACAAAAAATTAAGAATGGATATTTTATAACCACAGACAAGTAAAAAACCAAAGAAGTTTAAGGAACGAAAAAGCCCTACTCAACTTCAAATGTTTCTTAATCAGCTTCCATTGAATGAACAGTTGCCTGTTTTATTTATAAGAAAGAAAAAAAATAGTGAGATTCTTCATATTTTCCTCCCCCTCTTACCTACACTGTAAAAGCTTTAGCACCAAGTGTGTGTTAAACCTGTTGTTCTCAACTTTTTGAGCGCTTTTAAAACCGATTTTAAAGCACTGCAAAGGCAAAAGGGCCATTCACAAAATTACTCAAGCTGCAACCTCAACCAAGCCAAGTGGCTACAGTGAAAGGTGAAGAGTGTCTCAAGATGAGTAGGTTGAAAAGGATCAATAATAAAGGGCGGCAAATCACAGTCTTTCTCCAGTGCTGTGCAGACCAGCAATCATGAATCTGAGCAGAAGAAGGGTATCTCAGCTGATCTGTGCCAGAAGCTTGGCAGAGGAACTCGCTGGGAGGATGTTACAGCAGGGCTTAGGTGCACAAACCAAACCTTGGGATACACAGTTAGCAGCTTCCACTCCCAGATTCAGTAACAAGGTCAGGACCAGAGTGAGAAGGAACAAATAAAAACTCCATCCACACAGGCAGGAAGAAAACACAGGCAAACGTAAAAATAACATAACAGAAGCACAAAAGATGAAAACATGAGCCAGTCTGAGCAGTCCTATGAGAGCTGGACCTGCTGTGGAGTACTGCGTGTGCCACTGAGAGGCAAATAGGAAAGGACACGTCGAATGAAGGAGCCAACTGAAAAAATGTGATCAAATTCCAACCTTGGCTGCAGAAATCGACACACAGAGGAGGCTCAGGTAAGAGTTCAGCTTTCCTGCGCAAGTACACCACACCTGAAATTTAGCAAACTACACTCCACAGTGTTGCATGCAGAACATGGCAGAGACTGCGTGGTAAACCCCATCCCTTTCTTGCTGTCTGCTACTTTCTGCAAGTAAAGCAGCCTTCTAACAGCCATCATTCCTTTGCTGTACAGAACTGCATACTCTTTACCTCATCACCAGCTTTGGGATGCAGCAGTGCTAAATGCCCAACATCGTCCTTGCAAAGTACCTCACACACTTTTCAGGAGTGCTTCACACTTAGCAGCACACTTCAAAGTCGGTCCCTCACTTCATCAAGCACCCCAAGAGCTTTTTCCCTGCGGAGGAATGGAGCCTTCCCTGCCCTGTCAGCACCCTGCTGTAGCAGGCTCCCTACTGGGATGCAGACTGAATCCTCTGAAGTGATGGCAGGGTGAGAAAAAGCAGATGAGGGAAACGTGGTAGGAAGAGGGTAGCACAAAGAAATTAAAAATGCAAACCACAACAACCATGATCTCAGCAATGTATTTCATTCTAAACAGGGCACAGGTGCAGACAGGGGTTTGTACCTCTTCTATTTAAAACAAACAAACAAACAAACATATTTAAGCCCCCTAGAAATTTTGTGGGAGAGGGACAGCGAGCTCAGCAGGAGTTTGGGGCCAGCTGGGAAAGATGTGCTGGTGCCTGTCAGCCCTCTGAACCCCCGGAGTTGCAGATTCCAAGGCTGAAAACACTCACTCTTGAGTGCTTTGTGGGAAGAGCAAGATTGTCCGCTGCTTGCCAAGAACCAAAAGCACAACAAATCTAAAGAAGTTCAGATTCAAGAGATTTAATTTAAATCCACTGACTTGGTGCTCTGATCTGCTGCTGGAGAAGAGATGAGGCTGGAGCTAAAACCATCCCTATGCACAAGCTCTTTTCAGCATTAATAGTATCATGTGACACTCCTCTCCTGGCTCAGACATGCAATAACTGTTCACATGCTCTCCTGGACTATCACACAACCAGTACACATATAAAAATAAGGTAAAACATTAAAATAGGGTACTTACAGATAAAGCCAAGATCTAGAATAACAGGACAAACAGAGAGAATTTAAAGCACATCAAGTGTATTTGGCTTGAAAGCACAAAACTTCAGAGAGTTAACACTTTTTTCCCTGTATCTGATTAACTGTGGGTTTTGAAACTTTCACCTTGAGCAGTACTTCCCAAACCACCTCATCTTCTCAATGTAACCATGAGGCACACAGATGAGATGGTGGCAGATATGCAGAAGGGCATCCTGTGAAAACTGTTTCACCGAAACTGCGAGGATGCTCTAACTCTAGAGAAGATGTTAAAAGCAGTTAACAAAACAGTTCCCTCCAAACACATTGTTCTTCCTCATCACTCCAGTTGCTTTAAGACAAGTGTGGAGCCAGTTCCTTCCTTATGCCAGAGACATAGGGAAATAAAGGCTCCCTAAGGCAGTTGTTTCCTCTGAAGCTGCCTGCAAGATGATAATTTGCTTATCACCACATTTGTACTTGGAAACTTTCCACATGCGGTTGTTGAGCAAAACCCTGTAGGCCCTCAATGGCCACCAGCTTCTGCAGCCAGCAGCCTGGCACAGCTGAAACAAGGACTGCTGTGCAGCATTCCCAGTACTTTTCCTGGTTCAAAAACCCAACATAAAACTTTTCAAATATCTTATCACTGTTGGCTTCTCAAAAATAAATCTAACCCTCAGGCAGGGTGGAGATGGTGCCTTCTCAGCAAGGTGTCTGTACCCCAGTGCAGGTTTGGGAGAGCCATATCTTAGGGTGAAGCCTAGGTAAATGGGCTTCTGGCTCTCAGAACCTGACAAACACCTGTATGCCTGTTCCTGAGACATGAGGACCAGATTCCAGAAATCTGCGAGTGCAAGGTCACAATTCCTTCTGTACTGAGCAGAACACGATGGTAATGAAAAGCAGCATCACAAATGTGTCAGGCTGCAAGAGATGCCATGGGGCTGCTGGAGAGTGACAAGGAAATAGTGATAAAGGACTCTACAACCAACTTTGTCTGAGCAAAAGGAGGGTGTTGGTGCAGTAGTCCAATGAGTGGGAGCAGTGATAGTAGCATGGACGCTCAGTCAGATGACCAAGTATTGTCCCCAAGAGGGAGACGAAGGCTCCTTGCCTTTCAGTCACATGGAAATAAACATGTCCAACTCAATGCTGATGTTCTGAGAAGACCAGGAAGAGGAACCTCTGGAAAAATGCAGAAAACACTCAGCTTCAGGGGGGGATGTGATCCTCTGGCATTACCCCATCTTCCACAATTTTCAAGGAAAACTGTGCTGCAGCCCAGAAGACAGCAAGCACCAAAGCCTGTGACAGCGGTGTGCTCTCAGCATATCATTTAAATAAATCAGTTTCTGGAGAGACAAAAGACAAGGAAAACTCCCTGCAGTGCCTGACACTTTGTGCTGAAGAGGATGCTGGAAAAAAAAAAAACAAACAACACAAGAAAACGTATTTGCTATAGAGGTGGGAGAAAGGCATCTCCTCAGAAACACTTCAAACCAGAAACATCAGGATGTTATTTCGTGTGAACTAGCAGAACTCCGCCAGCTCAGCAGCAAAGCTTATGAGAGATGCCGATGCTGTCTGCTTCGTATTGGCTTCCTCCAGCATGGGAGGTCACAAAACCTCCACACATCACTTCCTAGGCCCTCTGTCCTAGCACTCTTCGAAATCAAACAAAACTTACTACTTCCAACTGTTTACTCTAGGGTTTTCTTTCTGCAACTGGTTTTTTGTTTTTAAATCAAGTATTTCCCCACTTCTGCTATCTCAGTGAAGTGTTAACATAAAGTAACTGAAACTAATAAGCACAAAATTAGGTTTAAAAACCCAAAATGTCCAAATCTTGCAGCATGATAAAAAGGAACAGATGCATCAGAGGCAAGGAAAGGGGCACTGAGTTCTTGAGAAATACTGGTATTTTAGGAAAACAATCTGAGGGTGCCTTTAGCAGCTCAGTATCTACTTTTCAGTGTGGTATTCAGAAGCTCCTGACAAACAAGACTTTAAAGAGAAAGAAATCAGATTTTTCCCTGTACAATTGTGCTCACAGGGCTTCTTTCTCCACTATTAGACAGGACAAGAGGTTAAATACCCTGTATTTCAGAGAAAAAGTCTTTCCATTTGCTTTTCTTTGTTTTAAGCTCTAACAAGTTTTAACACTTACTAGAAAACTGTGGGAACAAAGGACAATTCATGATAGAAGTGAACTCAAAATGGACAGGTTGCAAATTTAAAAAACACTTAGTACATAAGACAGGAAATTAGGTCAGAACAGGAAAAATAGGACATAAAGAGGGAAGAAAAAAATAAAATGTTTGGCCCATGATTTGGCATGGAAATGGTGTGAGATGTTCCCATCCCAGCCTTTCCAGTGCTTGCATTAAGGTAACCATCCCCTCCATTGGTGGCAGCTGAGACCACACTGTAACGTACATCACTGAAATGTTGCAAGTTCAAAACCAAGATTTACATCTATCTATCTATATATTTGTCACTTAAGAAAGGAGGGGATGAAGCAGATGTTTGCTTCTGCTTGAAACTGCGTCTGTGCAAAATCACAGCTAAGAGGGGAGCAAGTGGAGCCATACAAGGGCAATAACTTATTTTTTCAGCTTTGCCATATGTTTTTCCAGGACAGAAAATTCATTTTTGGGCTGTGGAGGACTCTCCCAAGTGAATCAGACTATGCTCTGGTCAGGTAACACCAGTTTGGAGGAACTCTGTGACTTGCACATAGCCACTTGTGTTTGGGCCAGGACACAGCTGCTCCTGTGCCCCAGAGCCTCCAACGCCTGGTCCTGAAGGGAGGACTGGGCTTAACTCAGGCACTACAAAAGGTTCCCCAGAGAGGAAAGACACTGATAGCTAAACAAGCACCTGATGGCAGACATCACTGCATGGGAACATCTCACGTCAGATCTGTATCACTATCACTTACCATGAGGTTGTGTCAGCCTAGGACAGGACATGTCACTGATGCAGCTGTGCTGGCAAAAGCTGTGAGCAGAAAGGCTGTCACGCCACCAAAGTAGCACTTTTTGCTGGTGCTGCTTATCAAATCCATTGTGCAGGGTTTGAAGGATAAGCCCACAACCTGCAGATTCACCCAAGGAGCAAGCTGACTCCATGAGTGTTCTCACGCACTCTGAGGCTCTGGGTACAGAGCAGTGCGAAATACAACATCCTCATTTTCTCTACCAAGGCTTGTAGTAACGACAATGTGCAATGAAATGAAAGAAGATAGGCTTAGGTTAGCAAGAGAAGGAAGAGACCTTCAGTACTTGAGGGCTCGTGAACAGTGTAGATGACAACTAAGCTCAAGGGTGAGCCTGGACCACAACCTTGCTTGGAGTCTGTGGGGGTGGAAGATTAGCAAATTCCTCCTGAAATGTCTGCAAAAGTTACTGAGAGATAAGCCAGTGCTGAGCAAGTTTGGCTTTGCTAGGTCAAGTTCCCACTGGAAAGTCTGCCTGGGGGCCACAACCTGGAGAGCAGGTATAAACTGTAGACGTAGATGGGGATGCTTGTTGGCAGAGTGACACTGAATTCCTCACACACACTGTGCTTTCACCACCTGGTATGTACCCCAAACACCAGGCCAATGTGCAGAGGGTTGTCAAAGCTCGCTGAAATCCCCTGCGATGTGCGATTTCCGCACAGGCATTTCAGATCACCTTCTTCCCCACTTGCTTCCCGACCCTTCCTCTCTCCTCCATCAGCCCTCCAGATGGCAAATGTTCCCTTCTGCCAAGCACTGACACAAGTCTTCCCACTGCCAGCCCCTCTCAGGGCATCACAGCTCAGGCACTGCACATGCTCTCTCACCCTGCAGCAAAACTCATGTCCTCAGCTACCAGAATAAAACCCTCCGGGAGGACTTTCTGAAGTCCCTGAATGGTTACCAATGCCAAAACCCCCTCTGCTTGTCTGTGTCATTCTCCCTCTGCTCACTAACAGAAACCAACCGCGTAAGGCTTCTTCAGTGCTAAACACACAAATTCATTTCACATACCTCCCTCAGTCTGGCCAGATCCCCCTGTGGCACCAGCAGACTCACAATAGTGGCCATTATATGTAAACTCAGATTATGGGAAATTCAGCTTTCATTCTGGAAGCATGTTTTGGGTCTCATGGTTCTCAGAAAAGCTTGTCAAGTGCATCATCTTATATCCAAACCCACACTGCTTCCTGAAACAGCCACAACTTCAACTTTTGTTAAACCAGGCAATCATTCAAACAACTCTTCTGACTTTTGAAGGCATGGCAATTTTGAGGAGGGATAGGTTGGTGATTTTTGAACTGTCTCTGTGTGGCAAGGAAGGAATTGAGCTCTTTTCCCTTCATCTTCCAAAGGTTCAGTTGACTTCATTCACATTTTGCTACGTTTGCAAACCAAACTCTCAAATACTACTCTAATTCTGGAAAGAACAGATCTGGCCGAACAGCTTTTTCAGAAAACCAGACTCACTGTTACCCTGGGACAGAACTGCACCATGACATCCAGCAAACTTCAGACCTACCTATGTCTGAAGGGTCGATAAAATAAACTAACACCACAAATATTAATTCCATCTGAGGTGATGCATGCAAATACCTTGACAGAAGAGCAGCAATTATTTTAATGGCTTTAAGTTAAAGGCTTTATAGATTATTTTAATGCCAAACAGATACCACCATCATGCAGTTTGCAGTAACATTTAGGGAACAATACACTTGCTGAATTATCTTCACACTTCAAAGAAAATCATAGCTACAATTACACTCTTGCTACAAGAATAAACAAACCAAAACCAACCAACCAACCACCCCCCAACAAATGCAGCTTTACTGCAACCTAGCAGTCATGCTAAAGTCTCAAGAGACGCTATCCTTTTCTAAATAAATTCTAATCAAAACACTGGTTTGATTTATTTTCAGTGGGTACTTTCACTCCTGAAGTGGTCACACACGAAAAATAATTCAGACAAGGGTCAAAACACCCCAACCAGAAAAGACCCCAAATAATGTTACTGAGGATCATCTGAGCTAGAGCAAAGCCACAGGAATACAACCTGAAGATGCCACACATGCAAATACAGTGATGTCATGCCTGACATTAAAATCTTCATCCTGTATGAGGATGAGCAAAACCTGCTGTGTTCTCATTCCAGCCTGCAGCAGCTTGAAAAAATGTAAAAAGCAAGTGACTTTGCTGTATTTCAAGTTAGCTTTCTCTTTTGGACTTTTAATAAAAACACAATTCAACTCCCCACAATAAAAAAGAACCAAAACACGAGGCTGCCAACTTGGGCTGTCTCATACAATGGATTATTGATTTTACGGACACCGTCTAGAAACTGTTACTTGTAACTGGGGCAAAAAAGAAAACAAGAAAGTGGTACTTTGAGAGAAAGCAGTGGAAGGAGTGCAGAGGTGTCCTGTGGGGCGAAACACTGACAGGAGAACTTCTGGGGAGGGCAGTTAGGAAAAATACCATTTTATGAAGAAACCACACGGGCTCTGGGCTGCTCACTAAGCTACACACATCTATAAGAGTGCTTTCCAGTGCTGGGTTCATCACAAGTACAAAAAGAGAGGATAAATGGATGAGAAGAGGCTACCCATGGGGATTGTGGAGTCTTCCTCTCTGGCGATATTCAAGATCTGCCTGGTTGCGTTCCTGTGTGGTATGGTATAGTATAGGTGATCCTGCTCTTGCAAGTGGGGTTGGACTGGATGAACTTTGGAGGCCCCTTCCAGCCCCTAACATTCTGTGATTCTATGAACTCCTGGCCATTCATTTCTATAGAAGCCTGTAAGGTCATAAAAAAGTCCACAGCTGCTGAAGGAAAACAAGGACCAACCAAAAACTTTTTAAATGCATGGGCTTTTTAGCAGTTATATTTTCTCAGACTGCTGGCCAGTACCTTACTTTCCCTGACTCAGCGAGCAATCTGTAATTCTGTGTTTCAAAGAACTACTGGCTTCACTCAACAGGTTGAAGCCAGACCTGCAACAGAAAGGTTTCTTTGGGACAGGAATACATTACACCAGCAGAGCACTGGTCACAGATACCTCTTAAACAAGAACATTACTCCTCTACTGGTCTAATAAAACCACAGCAGTGCTAACTTCACATCCCACTTCCCAGAAAAGCTACCTGTGAGAGGTTTCTGCTGGAGACATCACATCCCTGTTAGTCACACCTGTGCCTGCACAACTAATCTGGGAGGGCCAAACATTGCACAAAGTTTAATCTGTAGTTTTTTAAAAAGCAGAAAAGGCAACTCATTGACTAAATACATGTGAATTATTTGTAAGTGAGCTGGATGATGAAGCAGAGAGCAGCAATGATTTACCATCATTTGCTGTAAAAGAATTACATCGAGGCATTTGACATTTCACTTCTCAGTCGGAGTTTGTAAAAGGTTGGTGCTTTTTTTGTTGGGATGACTTTATTTGCTGCACTAAAGGATGTTTTGAAGTATTCTCCTGGACTGGGACCTTGACACCTGTGGGACAAAAATCAAATGGGAAAGACCGAATCTGCCTAGATGAGAGGTGTATGATGCGAGCTCGGCATTGCTAAGGAAGTTGCATCCAGAGGTCCAACTTCACCAGGCACTGCATGCTCTGCCACCCTCTCTCGCTGCTCCCTGCATCTCTGCCTGAGCACCTGGTAGGTAGGAGGTGCTGATGCCCAGAAATCCCAACCACCAAGTCACCTTCCTACCCAGAATGAATCCTCCTCTTCCCTTCCATTCCTACTTCTTTGGGTGCTTTCCCAACTTCCGATCTCCATCTTCCAACCCAAAACTTTTGCTGAGCTCCCCTGCAGGGCAAGGCCCTTGCAAGCTCCCAGGGTTTAATATGAGCACCTGCCCTGAGAGGATGAGGAGCTTCCATCAGAGAGATTCCGAGAATCCCAAGAGAAATGCTGGGGCTGTGTCAGCCTGACAGGTTTTCTCCCAAAGAAAAGATTCCCAGGTGTGAAGAGAACTAAAGGGCTCAGGAAAGAGGTGGTCAGAGGGATCCCTCAAAGTCAGATGGAAACATCCCGACTCAATTTCCAACTTTTATTCCTAGCAAAGAGGGGAGAAAAATGTGTTTCTGTTGCTGTCTTCCTTTTCCCACAGAAAGAGAGAGAAGTGGAAAATAAAAGGAGACAGTTGTGTGACAGCTTTGGAAACCAGCTGAAACAAAAAGGAAAGTCGTTCCTCCTAAAAAAAAAAATTAAAAAGTGAGTGCAATGTGCCAAAAATCGAGTTTTCCCCAAACCTCCCCATCCCGGGGAAAACAAAATGCCACAGGGAGGCAGAGGCTTTCGCAGAGGCCGAAGAAGGGATGGAGAGTGGTGCACGGCTCTGCCTCGCCGCGGTCCCGACTCGGTGTCGCCGCACTGACGGGCAGCGGCGGGGCAGGAAGCAGCGAGACCCACCGCCACGGCCACGGCGTCACGGGGGAGCTGACAAGGTGGTGGTGGAGGAACGGGGGGGGGTTCGGGCAGAAAACAAAAATTAATCAAAAATTAAAGCAGAAGAGACTGCTGCTAAGTGCGGCTGCGAAGCCACGAGTGGCAGCGGCCGGGCCCCTCCTGCGCCAGCGGCACCCCCGGGGCTGCTCGTCCCCCCCCCCCTCCCCGGCAGCCAGCGGCTCCTTTTTAAAGACCGCACTGACAAAATCGCCCAGCTCGCCTCTACGTAACGCCCTGTCGAAAGCGGACGCCATATTTTGTGTTGCTGATGTCGACATAGACAAACGTAGACATGTTTTTTTCCAACACCCCCCC